>JAPDSC010104805.1:1046-37486 GCA_026290005.1 Latrodectus geometricus | reverse complement strand
AAATAAAATAAAACTCTTTGCGCGTAAAATTTCCATTTTTATACACACAATATAGAACCCCTACTTTATGTTCCAATTTTTGAATTCTCAATAGCATCATATATTTTACCTGATTTTATATTAAACCTAACTTTCTCCACAAATAAAAAATTAAATGTAAGAAGGTATGTATATAGGAAGGTATAATTATTGCATTTTCATGCTTTATATTGATATGGATATTCTAATAATGTAGTCAGCAAAAATTGCTAGGAAATCTATTCCGAATTTTATGTTAGTTTTGCATTATATTTTGGATTCATATGAATGAGCCAAACTTTGAGATAAAAGAAGGAAATAAATTCGAAAAGGAAGTAAAGAGATTTTTGGCATTCTTGATAATTTTTGAGAAACATTTACATTTTTATTACAGTACCTCTAACAATGCTGTAAACTTCTATACGAATTTAAGATAGGTTCAAAGGAAAATATTTTGCGAAACGTTATCTTGAAACAAAAAGAGTGGAATTTTTTGTTAAAAGTTTTCAAAATAATCACCTTCAACAATATTTATTAATTGAGGAAAATATTTTCTACTTGCTGTCTTCTCATTTTTGCAACACCATCCATTCCCAAAGGCTTAGAAACTTGATTTTAAATTCTATTTTTCACTAAGATAAAAGGAGAAGTTTTATTCATTTATTTATGGACATCAAATAAAGCAAGATTCATACTTATTTGTGAACATCAAATAAAGCAAGATTCATATTTATTTGTGGACATAAAATAAAGTACTTATTTGTGACAATCACTAATTTGTGGACATCAAATATAGCAAGATTCATACTTATTTGTGGATATCAAATAAAGCAAGATATTTTTCATCAAAGTAATAATCTAGTCCTAATGAAAATTAATTTAATAGAACATTGAAATATGCTAAACGAAACTCTTTAGAGCGATAAATATCTAAGAGATATTTATAGACAGCGGCATTCATTTCCATCAATAAAAAAAAAAAAAAAAAAAAAAAAAAAAAACCCATGGGGGGGAAAATAAAAAACATAAGTTAGAAATTATCATTCATAAAGTATACAACGATTGAAAAACAATAGGCACTCTAAATTCAGTTTACTTTCATCCTGAACAAGCAAGTACCAGTAACGCATTCTTACAAATTGCACACATTTTTTATTTACTTTATGTGGTTTTACTTATAAAATAACTATCACCCGAGCGGAAACAAGACAGAAATAGTATTCTCTTTTTGCGTAGCAAAAATCAGATCTGGTAGTCAGGAAGCTAGAAAGTAGATAAAAGGTGTCTTTTGAATACAAATGTTATGGTAAAACGAAAGGGCTTTTCTTCCAGCATAAAACGTTATTTAAATTAGATTATTTTAAGGATTTGGGTACCTTTTACGAATATACATTTTATGCATGTTTCTTTTTTTCACAAAAATTTCTTAAAGTAGTTCGCTAGAGTTTTATTTAAATCAGCAGAATTTTATCCTAAAATCTGTCCCATTTTGTTTTCAATATTAGGTCACGTATGCTTTGTATGATTCTTTCATGCATTATATTCTATACATCGATTGTATATGGGATTATTTTAGTTTTAAAATCCTCGTGTTTATAGTTTTAAGATGTTTTCGAATAGAAAAAAATATTTTTTGTTACGTTTTTACGTATGTTTGTTGTTATGACATTAAAGGAAATTAAATTTTAGAAGCACAGATTAATGATCATATTTCATTTTTCATACAAATTTTGACTGAGATTTATTGTATGGTCACACTTGGCATTCCATATTTGGCGATAAATAACATTTTCTGGCAACCCAACCAACTCCGATTAATCCCAGATGAAGGGCTCTGACCAATTAGGAAAAATCTTTCAATATTCTGTTTAATTTTAGTCCTCGCTTGTGCAAAATGGCGAGATTTTTTGCGACTTTTTGAAAAAATCCCGAGAGTGACCGTACAGTAAATCTTTACCCAAAATTTAACGATATATGAGTTTATTATAAATTATATATGACTTTTCTTCTATGATATTCTAATAATCATTTCAGGAGGTTCTGGATCAAGAAAAATAATAGTTAGATAATTTTATAATACATTTAAAAGATTTTCATAAATTAAACCATTCAAATATAATATTAGAGAATGTTTTATTGAAAATATATAATACCACAATAAATAAAATATTTGATAAGCAAATTATCATATTTTGATCAAACATAATTGGCATTCATATTTCAGAGCAACTGTGCTATCGCAATTCGGAAAAGATTCTCAAGATATTTGTGAACTAGGAAAATATTTGTTGCATAATATTACATTAATTTACTATATTTATCCAATTTCTTAGATGGCATATTACTTTTAGTTTTCTAAGCAGGTGTGTTAAATGTGATTATGTGATGAAAGCTATTAAGCAGTGAATATTATATATAGATAATATTAAAATTTGTCAGTTGAAGATTATTAACATAAGGTATAACGCACTATGATTTTGTATGTTCTGCATTTTATATTGATATTAACTTAAAATCCAAGCAAATTTTAACTGAAACGAAGACAGATTTATAATATATATATATATATATATATATATATATATATATATATATATATAAAGTGGGCCCGTCATCGAGGATTTCGATAAGATCACACATGGCTTTAGTCGGAATGTATGTTAACACTTTTAGCATCGTTCATAAGCTAAAGATCCTCTAATAGGTTAAATATTGTTTTGAAAATCACGTGAAAGTTATGGATTTCCTTATTTCCTTTTTCCCAAACTATGAGCATAACTTCATGAACCTATTTAATTTACTTACGTCAGATATACGATACATTACGGTCAAGAATAACAATTTGGATTCTCCAGCAAATTAATATATTTTTAAATGACACTTTTGAGTGGCATATTTATTCTTGAATCAGAAAGTTTTTATTATCTTTCGGTATCTTGAAAGTTCTTAGAGCAACTAATTGCATTCAGTTTCTTTTTTAACCACTTTCGAGATCGCAATGTCTGTTAAAATGTCTGTTACAATTGTTTTTCTAACAAATATTATTAATTTCTTATGTCAATTAAATTTTTCCAAATAAATTAATTATAATTTATTTCTAGATTGTGATAATATTTACATATGTTTAAAAAAACGATATAAGCTGCAATCCATCAATTTTGAATATTCATGTGTTTTTGTTGTGTCGGGTTGTTCTAAAACCATATTTTAATCTAATCAAAGGTAAGAATTCTTAACCAACACATATTGATATTTATTGACTTCAAATTAATATAAGCTTGTTAAATATAAGATCAAAAGATACGAATCACTTTACTTTTGATAAACAATTCAAAGTTAATTTACAAAGAAGTGATTTTATTTAAAATGATAACAATGAATGGCAGCATTCTTCTATTAGCATTAATAGGACGCAAGCTTTGGTTCAGACATTATGCATAGTACCGAATTTTTCTTGGATGATTATATTCCTAAAATCATTAATTATTGACATTATTTTCTGATAATAAATTACCTTATAATTGATAATATGTAATTAGCTACTGAGAGTTTTCTATATAGGGTATTTTATAGTATTTTCAGTGAAAGCTTTACTTTGAGAATCGTATTTAGTAAAAAAAATCATTTATATACATATTAATGCAAACAAACAGACATTTTTATGTAATGCATGAAATATATCTGAAATGAAAAACTTCTCTACAATCGTAATATATACTGCATTTGCATTATATTTTAATTTATTTTGATGATTAATATATAATGTTTGTATGTATGTTTCATATAGTAAGACGTTATGAAAGCTATATAAATAATATAATAGTTCACTAATAAGAAATACTGCTAGAAAGTATTAAAATAGAAGTATAAAAAGAACATAATTAATTCGTTACACTTAAAGATATTTAATAAAATTTATTTAATCTGCTGATTATCATTCCAAAAGATTAACTTTTAATTTCACAAATGTCAAATTGCTTCAAACTTGATCTTTGTACCTTTCAGACTAAACTTTTAATAAGTCATTTGAAAATTTATTTAGTATTATAATTTTAGCTCTCTTATGAACCTGTCACCCCTAAAGGCAAGGAAAGACAGTCCATCACATTAATAAGAAATGAGTTCTCTTGAAAAGTGCTGAATTTAGAAACTTATAATTTGTAAAATTTTTACTGATTGACTTAGAGAGTAATTAAGACCTTCAAACGTTTGCTGGAGGCAATGGTAAAGTTGGTGTGAAAAGAATGGGAACACATTAAGCAATTTTGAAAACATATCAAGCTCGAACTTGATATTTGTTTAAAGAAAAATTTATGCTTCATTAGTAATACCGATATACTTTCTATGGCCTGTCAAAGATACTTTGATGGAGATACATCCGGGAATCGAAATGTGTTCACATTTAAATTATGTTTGGAATCATGGAACACGATAAATGTGCTCCAGAATATATATGAAACAAACTTAATAAAATGATTAATAATTGTTATTGCTGAGGTACATTTGATTACTAACTATTAGTAAAATTATACTAAGAATTAGACTCTGACAGTTTGGAAATAGTGAAATTTGTAATTGTTTTCATTTGAATGTTCAAGATAAAAGAAGAGATTTTGCTATTTGCAAAATGTCAGAAATATGCGTGCATTCGTTTAGCATTATTCTGGAATATTTGTAATAATATTTGTCTAACTTCAATTGTTTCGTCAAAAAAGGACAATAATACAGAACTCTCGGAAAAAAACAATGTGCACATGATGATAAGGAAAAGTAAAATAATGTAAAAGAAAGTGTGACATTCATTTTTTATCTCTTTGTAAAACATTTTGTCATTACTGTTGATGAAAAGTTTAGGAAAGTAGTAAAGAGTTAGACTGCTCACACAACAATGTAAAATTATTATAAAATAATTAATGAATAATAAATTGGATAAAAGTTGATCTTTAATAATAAATAGAACTAAGAATAATATCTTTATATTTTTTGCAGCAAAAAACTTGAAGATCCAAGCTAGAGTAAAGTACTACTCTAGCGTAAATCTAGAGTAAAATTCAAATTTTAGAAAAATAATGAATAATTTATGAAAAGTGGCAAATTTAAATGTTTTTGCATTATTGCTACGTTTCCAAAAACCAGGTTTCCTAAAAATTGAAAACAATAAAACTTATTTTTAGTTTCATGATAATTTATAAAATGTAATTTTTACATTATTCTTATGAAAAATAAATGTGGTATATGACATAAAATGTCGAAAACTTTCGTGTTTCTTGACGAAATTTTATGTTTAAACTTAAGTGAATGCTGTTTTAAACGTGTTTTTGTTTAGTTGATTTTCAGACCAGAAATATTGATATCAATTATACTTTACCTATAAATTAAGTATTTAGAAGCCTAGAAAATTGAGAAAATAGTTTAATGAAAACTATAAACGTGATCTTCCTGCTTACTTCATTCACCCATATAATAAGTTGCAGTTACTTTTAAAAAACTGAAATTGCTTGAAATCAATGTAATTTGAATCCTTCTCAGGCGAAGAATAGATAATGAATAAATAAATTCTAGGCTAAACTAAATAAATTATAGGTTAGAAAACAATATGGTCCAATCAATAAAATTTTTAACATTTCTCACAATGTTGCAATAAATATTTTTTCTTAATTTTTTAACGTTAAATAGATAAATCTCTGATTATGGGTGTAAATACTTAAAACTTGATACCTTCACAATTGTTAAATACATTATATTTATCTTGCATGCAAAATTCTTTTTTCAATTATTTTGACGTAAAACGCTTATCGGTGAAAAAAATGATGGAAGAGAAAATAATTTTTGAAATTGATTTCGCAATTTCTTAAAATTTTCATTTGCTCGCTTTTAAAAATATTGAAAGGAATTTTTGGCTCAGATTTACTGTACAGTCACCATTGACGCAATTTTTTACTTTTAGTGATTAAAAAAATACTGGCAACCCGCTTTGGACCAATTGCAGATAAGGGATTCCTGCATTCCCAATCGCTGGTGCAAAATGGCGACTTTTGGTGGCATTTTGAAAAAATCGCCAAGGGTGACCGCACAGTAAATTTTTACCGCAATTTTCATTGTGTATTGTTCATTACAACGTAGTCGTTATGTACAATTTTATTAAGAATGAATAGAAAGCATGAAATATGCTAAATATTTCTTTTTATAGTAGCATTAGAAAAAAAAAGCAAAAAATATATATTTGTAGCAAAAACAAGTAGCATTCTGTAAATTACTTTGAAAATATTTTTAAAAATAAAATGTATGCATTATTTGTTTTATTTGAAAATTGCTTTCTTAAACAGTCCAGAAATTTTCTGGATATTATAATTAGCATTAAAAATACTCTCTTCTAATATTTCCATAAACATCAAAATGTCTTCGAAAGGATTCATTTATAAGAATATTTGATGTTTATTATTTCAGACAACTATTTTATTTTCTAACTTTAAGAAAATTTATTATCATTTCAATGTTGCTGAATGTGAGATTTGTTTTATTTAACTTACAAATTTTAGAAAAAAAATAATTAAATGCAATAAATACGCATGATAATGATAAATCGTTAATAAGCACTATTTTTAACATAAAATAATAGGTCATAACAAGTTAACTATATTCTCAAAATGAATAATTAATTACATTTTTCATAATTTCCGGGCGCACGATGGCAATGACCACGGAAAAACTTCCTAGATATTGCTTTTGAGCAAGATTCAAGAGCAGGATAATGGTTTTAAATGGGAGTTACCGAGCAATAACTCGCCAAGAGGTTTTCCAGAAATGACTCTTAATGGGCAAATATCACGCCAAGTAAAAAGTCCTTTTAGTGAATCTCTAACAGTATAGCGGAATTAAAATATGTTTAATGTTTTCAATATAAGATAAAAAGCAAATTTAATCTAAATGAAAATTCTTTTAAGTAACAGATACATAACTTAATATTAAAGTAACATGTAGATTTTGATATATTAATTATATCTGTGATATAATTTGGCAACAGCTAAAGCAGTTAAAAACTCAAAGGCAGAATTAAGAGAAATTGTTTAAGGATAAATCATGAAAAGTTTAAGAGAAATTGTTTAAGGATAAATCATGAAAAGTTTTTTTTTATTGTTGGATTTTCATTTAATATATTGTTATAATCTGTTGAATTTATTGAAATTGTATCTATGAGATTTCATATCAATAAGCATAGACTGAAAGCTTTTATAGGAAGTGACGTATAAAAGAGGATTTTAAAATTAAATCTTGACTAATAATCTGATTATCCTAACAAACATCTTTTAGATGTTGGCGATGTTGTTTGAGTTTAGATGTTAATTTGAATTATAATTTGGTTATCAAAAATTTAAATTTCAACGGGTCACATGTAATTTTTGAAAGTTTGGATTTATATTATCTTTTTAGATGATTTTAGTTTTTAATTTTTTTGAGTAACTTTGTTTATTAATTATTTGGATCTTAATTCATAAGAAAATGCGACTTTAAATTAATATTTATCACGGCAAACATATTTCATGTTAGAGCAAATTTTGAAAGATTTAATGCATAAAAAATATGCAAGAAAAAAGATATTTAATATTTAAGATTTAAATTATATAAAGTTATTTTTGTGATTAATTCGTGATAAGAATTTTAGACATTTTAACGTGATTGAATTTTATAGAATCCCCACGTATTTAAAAGTATTAGAATAACGCATTTATTTTTTTTAATTTCTGATAAATTTTATCTGTAAGAATTTTTTTTATTTTTATTGTTTGTTTTTTTATTTAAAGGATTTTACAGTTTTGATAAATTATCCACAGAGCTTTAAATCTTTCTAAATGGTTTCAAGAACCACACATTTTGTTTCAGCAAATATTTTTTCAAAGGTATTGTGTTTAAGCTCAAATTTAACAATAGTTTATATATGTACATCAACAATACATCACTTAATTCGTTACATTTTTCAAATGTCAATATTTAGTTTGTGTTATATTTTAAGCCAAAAAAATATATTTATAGAAAAAATTTAATACGAATCAGAATAATTGAAAACAGAAAATTCATAATCGTTAATTAAATTATCTAAGTTAGCTTTTGAAAATTATTGTAATTACTTAGTTATTAAAAATATGTTCACAACATTAAATGATTTGAGGCTTTGAAAAATTTTGAAATTTATTGTCTGTGTTTAAGAAATGAATAGGTAAATTGTGAATAAATGAGTGAAGCAAAAATCGCTAGAATTTCAAATCCATCTCGAAATTTTAATGATTCTGTTAGAGTACTTTTTGTGTGTGTGCCATCGTAAAGTAGACTACTTAACGGTCTATAGCTGTTATAAGGCATTTTTAATGTCCAGTGTTTAGTCGCCTCATAGAGGACTTTCCATAGACAATGGGTTTTAATCAAGCATCGCAAGAGAGAAAATCCTGAAAACTTCCAGCGTCTCCCCAACAGAAGTACAAAAAGAATAGCAACATACAATGCTCATTGGCTTGAACTGAATTCAAAAACTTAGTTACTAGAAATAAGGATCATTATATTAAATAAATTTCTATTGATGTAAATGTTTTCTTTTTTAGTAGAAATCAATAATTTTTTAAAGAAATCATGATGATTTAAAGTATTAACCATCAGTAATTTTCATCCAAGTTAGATTTGGGTTTATATTTGGGATTGGTTGTTGATTTAAAATTTAAAAAAAAGGGAAAAACGAAACTTTAATTGATGTAGTTTTATATTTATTATATAAACATATACATTTTAATTTAAAGTGTTTGTCTAAGAATAACATAATTTGATTTTCAACTCAAGAAAATAGGTACATTTATTTTGGTTGTATTACTTAAAAAAAACTTGATTTTATATCTTTATATATAAAATATTTTACTCTCTGCTGTCTAATTTAGGTATTCTTTAAAAAACATCATAAACATCATAAATTGTTTTTCTAATTAATTGAAGTAACTATTTTTCTATTCATAAGTACGTGCGTAACTATATTAGGAAATATTTGCAATGCATTTTCGACTGTCTATAGCAGGGGTGGCCAAACTTTTGGGATCTAAAGTCTACTCCACATTTAAACAATCGATGGTGGGCTACCAATGTCAGAGCTAAATTAACGTACATATTTATTTTTGGTAACAAGAAAAAATGGTAAATAATGTAATTTTTCTAAAAAAAATTAATATTATTATTTACAAAATAAAATTTACTGACGAAAATAATTAAAGTATTCATATATCAAAAAGTGACCATCCTATTCACTTCGTTTAGTTGAGATTTGGCACTATATATCTGCGATAACTTTGTGGCTGGTATGAGCTTTTTGCAATAAATAAACTCAAAATTAAATGTTCATCTGATAAATGCGACCAATGTTTTTTGTTCATGTTTGAAAAAGCAGATTCGCAAAGATAGCTCGATCCAAAGTATGATTTCAAATACAAAATCAGTTTGTAAATACTTGGAAACGTTTCCTCAGAAATTAATTTCCAAAAATCAGTATCGCTAAATATGCTTTGGATTTCAAAAATATATCGCCTCTTAATTTAATAATTCCTTCCTCGACCGTGACTGAAGTGATATCTATTAAATGTCCTATTTTTTCAGATACTCCATCAATGTTGACATTTTCATTAAATGGAAAAATTATAAAATTGAGTATTTCTTTCAACCTAATTCAAATTCTTCAAACAAAGCAAGTAAGTATTAAACGAAATCTTCGAAGTCTCGGTTAGGATTATGGATGCATTCTTCCTCCATGTTTTTGAAGTTTCTCAATTCATGTTTTCTTAATTGAGATGCATACCTTTCTATAGTTTTTTGAATTTTTTAATCGCGCTTATCATATCCGTTTTAGGTTTTAAATCGTAAACCTTTAATCATAAATCTTTAAATCGTAAATCTTTGCACAGTTTGTTTTGGGTTTTAAAGCGTAGACTTCAGTAAATTTATATCTTAAATAATTCAGTGATTCTATGTCATAAGTCATAAGTTAAATTGTTAATATCCGTGGTCATTATCGGGAAGGTCACGTGGACTACCTAAAATGTCTTTGTGGTCTACCCAGTCGACCGCGGTCAACGTCTTGGCCACCATTGGTCTATAGTATCACTAATGCAAATTACACCTCGTACTTTGAAGCACGGTCAGTTGACTAGGTCGTCATTTAAAATGGTACTGATTTCTTCATTCCATGCTCCAGCAATTGAAACTGATTATAGCCTACTTAATTTTTAAATGTGCATAGGAATATTCAGCACAGAGGTTTTTAGGTGAGGAAAGTATCGAACATGAAACCTTTCGAATGCAACAGCTAAATGTGTAATATCAACAGCTACAGTGACTCTGACATTGGAATAAAACAGTTTGACTTTTAATTAATAATAGGACTTAATAAGTCATTGTATTTGTATTGTTTTGTAAAATTCTCCTCATAAATGAAAAGTATAAGATTTTTAGTAAGAGAGAATTAAATCAGAAATATTTGTTAAAATTACCGTATGAATAAAATAAAATCATAGCGTTAAATAAACTCTATTCTGAAATATTTTTGCAAATTCATCAAAATAATATAAAATTTTATAAGCTTCATATTAGTGTTAGATGATTTCAGTTATTATTCTCTATATCAATTACAGGAAAATTATTTTAAAACAAAATTTTGAATATGATTTCGAATTTTGTTCTATTTATTTTGTTTCCATAGAAAAATTCCTATCCATTATTATTATATATACATCACTTATGATTTTAACTAATATCTGAGGATGTACAAAAAATCTAAACTTATTTTTGCCTTGAATTGCCTTTAGTAGAAATATTTTTAAAATATCATGTTAATAAGTAACTTCTAAAATTAATTAAACCAATGCCGTAAATCGTAAACCAGTCGTATGACACTTTTAATTTTTGATATCATTCGCTTTCTATATATCATCTGCTAGTGATATTTTATTCTAAAATTTTCTATCTAACTATTTATAATACATTTAGCAATTAAAAAATTTAATAATTGCTCAAACTTAGAATATATTTTAGATAATATTAAGAGAATTCATACTAATTTCTATTTTAAATACATATTTCAAGGCATAATTTTATTTATTAGTTTTGCAAAAAATATTATAATTTTCGTCTTATATTTACTTACTATTTTTGTCATAATCAAAATTTTAAAAATCTTATTAGATATATTTTTAACTGTATAATCACTTAATTTGTAACTTTTCTTTTCTTCATAATTTAAGGGAAACTCTAATACACATAAAATAATTTCTTTTTTTTACTAAATTTTTATGAATCTTTATTTTTTATATCTATTTATTTCAGTAGATAATTTTGCTTACATGTATGAAACAAATTGAGTGGGACTCTAACACACATGACATTTTTCATTTAAGTCAATGTATACAAAATTCAAAATACCATTCTAGAATATAAAAACAAGTAACTAAACCGAACCACAATGCCCCTGACGTATATTTGGAGTTGAGATAAATGGGAACATTTTGTTACAAATCAGACGAGAATTCTAAGCCAGAAATTCCCAGAGGATACCGCATTACGTATCACTGTTTTCTGTTTGCGTATAGAAAGAATTCAATGAAGAAAACAACATTTTCTAGGGACGAATTGTCGATTGAATAAGGAAAAAGCGTCGTACACGTTTACAAGTCATAATCAAATTTAGATAAGAAAAAAAAGAAAGTTGTTTGTTGTAGACTTAGAAAACAACTCGATAAAATAACAATGTTCCATTTTATTAAAAAGGTATCTCACAAAAATTGCGTTAAATTGTATCACGCTTAGAGATTTTATTTTATTATTATTATTATTTTTTTTTGTTTATATGTAAACATTTTCTTTTACATCTAATGGAAACTAATTTTAAAGTTAAGGAATAAGAGGTATTTGAGATTTGATTTTTAGAATACTATTTCAATTAATTGCTAAGGCTTTTTTGACAAACTTTTTGGAAAAGCTTAAATCTGAATTTAATTAAAAATATTTAGTTCCGAATTAGAAACCAGTAGAGAATCTAACGCTGCATGCTTGATGCTTTTTTTATGCAAAAAAGTGATACAGAAGTCGATGATAACTTGATTACCATTCAATTGTAAAAATGGTTCCATATTTTGCCATTTAGAGGATTTCATAGTGGTCCTATAAGCTGCACTTCAGAATATTGACAATCCTCCTAAATTAATAAATTCAACGTGGCCCTAGTACATTAAGCCATAAATTCAACGTGGCCCTAGTACAAAAATTTTTATTGCATCATTTAATGGTTATTTGGTCGTCGGTGAAATGATGTTACTCACTGGTTGCGATATGGATACTTCTCCAATATTCTACGACGTGGTTCTGTAAAAATAATCGAATTTACTGACATTAATAAGAAATTACAAAATTAATAAGCAATTATAATAGTTTAGTGTGTCATGCATTCATGAAATTAAAAAGCACTTTCATGACAGTAGTACATACGATAAATGCCCCACTTGATTTATTTTAGATTTGCTATTGAGAACTGGATAAAATATATTTTTACACTATCTGACCAAAAGCTTCCAAACAGTCAGTTGTATGGCTTAGAGTATCTTGAGAAAAATATTAACTATAAAGTTGGTACCTCTTTTGCATCGATGACAGCTTGCACACATCTGGAAAAACTTTCCACATGTTTTTAATAAGTGGCCATATGGTTTGCGCGATTTACAGTCGTCCATTACAACTGATATAAATTCTTGCACTGAAGAGGAATAATGTGGCTGGCTACATAATATATGCGCTAACTCGTCTCAAAGATGACCAGTGGGATTTAGATCAAGGCTCTGAAATAGCCTGTTCAATATTTGAACACTCATTTTGTAAAACCATGTCTGTGCTAGCTTCCAGATGTGAATAGAATAGTTATTCTGCGGAAGAGAAATGGGGCTTTCCCGAAACAATACCATAGATTTTGGAGTTCAGCATTCTCCAGAAAGCACACATACATCTCAGAGCTCATACTTTCAACCAAAGGTACAAACAGACCCAGGCTAAACCACGAGAAACACGCACACACCATTAGGATGTATGGATACTTTTGACTAGGTAGTGTAAGTATTTTGATAGATGCACTAGCAAGTACTGACAAGCAATCTCGATCTCTGTAATGTGCTAAATGTGGTTCATAAAAACCATGCTTATGACTTGCTGTTTGGTTTGCAGTTGTAGTTGAATTTACATCTAACTGTTCTTACACTTGTATTTTACACAGTGCTTGTAAGCTTGAGAGTACTTCGTTTGCTGATATGACAAATGTTGTCAAATAAGAGGATATTATTTAGTTTTTACATGGAAGAATTTTTGCACATAAATCAATACTGTTAATAAAGTTTAGTGTTATCAGAAGCTTAATGTTATCAGAAGATTTGAAAAAAGTTGGGTCTTTTAAGAAAAATAATGGATTGTAATTTGATTGAAGCAAAAACTTTTCAATATTTACTTCACAATGTAATCTTAAATTTGAAAAACATTGTTTCTATTTTGAAGAATATCTTAAAATAAACCTATTTTTAACTTATTGAAGTTCATTGTATGAACAAATGCATGTTTAAAATGCATACAGGGATGTACATGGGGTATATGTATGCTATTCGAAATGACAATTTGAAGATCCAGAGCCATGCAAGTAACATATCCTAATCTCATAGCACATGTTACAATCTAAACTCATTGCTCTTTAAATTCTTGAAAAGCAAAATGACATATCATTCGAGCATTAGTTATGAGAAAAAAATAGCATTGAGTACAAAAATATCAGGTATATTTTCCTGATCTATGTCCTATAAAGTATTAAGATAACACTTAGAGGATAAATTGCTGATGCACAAACTCCAATTTTCAAAATTGGGACATAAAAGTTGCTTTTTTTAAAGGATGGAACAGGTTCTGTTTCACATCTTTTGAATAATCCTATCATATTTGTGAAAAACTGGTGAGAGCGGAAGATTTATCCATCGATGAAGATCATATACCGAGTGAAAAATCCTTTATGATCTTACAAAAAATCTTTAATTTACATTTAACAAAATTATGCTAGGAATCATGCATTGTTTTGTGCCCTACCTTCTAAGAATAAAAGCTCATTAAATCAATATTAAATTTGAGATGCAAATTTCATAAACAATGTAAAGCGTATCTTTATCAGTTTTGCTGATAAAGATATCGATAATTTTCCTGCTAAATCCATTTCAATTCCACTCTCATACGATAATCTGTTATTTCTTTACTTCCTATTTGAAGCATTTTTGTAGTTTAACAAATATTAAGGAATTGTAATTAAAGAAATAGGAATTTTTTCCTATTCATTTAAACAAACTTAAATTGAGAAAATACAATCCTTCAATTAATATTTAAAAATAATTACGTACTTTTAACAAAATTGTCTCATCGAAATAATATATAATCTGTTAAATAATTTCAAAAACTGAAAGGGAAAACAGAGTAAAATCTTATTAGCATATTAGGAATCACTATAATATTATTCTCATAATTAATATGCATAAAAAGGAACTCTGTCTGTTTTATTATGGCTATTAAAATTAAATATTTAATGTAATTCCACTTCAGCTCATTTAAATTCATTTATTTATTGCTTTTCAGTTTATTCAATGAAAACTAATGAAAATACTTAATTTCTTTTGTAAAATATTTTTTAAGATTATCCAATTTATATTTAAATCGAAATTATGTGTACTATGACTTAAAATCTTTTGGTAAAATTTATATTTAATTTGTTTCGATACATATTTTATTTAATAATTATTAATAAACTACTGTTATGAGAAAAGAAACCATACATTCGTAACTTTTTATATAAGCAATAAAAATTAGGTTTTTAAGAATAAATATTAAATTATATAGGAGAAAAGAGACTACGTTAATAAGACCAATCAGTATGCAAGATTAAATTTTCTGTTTTCTTCTTTTTTGCATGAAACTAGCTTTATTGACTTACTTTAACGATACTACTGGTATGGCACAGTTAAGAATTCTTAAATTAATATAAGAGAAAATTATTAATTTTTAATTTTTGAAGAGAAAATTATATATAGGGATATGTAGAGTTGTTATTGATGTATAAAAATATAACTTATACATCAATAACAATCTTAATGACGTATCTTAATGATTTGAATTTTTTCATTATAACTCTCTATATTAAATGTTAATTCATGTACGATAAAATATTCCAACTTTTAGGAAGTGAGAATTTTTCTCTATATTCTCCTTTGAGCATTTTTAAGAGAAATAAGTAAACATGTATAAGTAACATTAAGTGAGATGCATAAACCTAAGTAGTTTTTTGTATTATTAACAGCCGTATTCACCAAACACGGGTTAACTTGAGTGTAGCCTATCTCGGATTTAACTCAACTCTAGCATGACTCTCCGATTCTTATTCACGAAGTGGGGAAATTCCCGTGTAAAACAACTTTGGAGTTAACCAAACACGACATGTAACATGGCTTCATATTGGCTAGCAATCTTGCACATCAATGTCAACAAACATATCGCTTAGGTCCGCCATTGTTGGCTGACTCGGCGCTAACACTCCGAAATCGTAGGATTATTCTAGGGATCCATATAGGCTAGTTAATTGCTGATTTTGTCGTGGTGAATAAGGTTTCATGAATTAACTTGTCTTTTATCTTGAAGCCTCGTTTAATTCTGGTTGGTGAATACGACCGTAAGAAAACATTTACATACAAAGCTTTTAAAGCAATTAAATAAATATAAATATATAGTCAAAAGAAATTTAAGAATAAAAATATATGCAAAAGAAATTCGGTAGATTAAATAATTATATGAATATTTTACTTTAAGAAAATATTTAGGAAAATTAGATAAATATGTGTAAAAAAATTTTTAAGAAATTTTTTCTGAACGCTACACTTCTGCTGTTACCAAATATATTAACAAACATATTGTTTTTATATTTTTATGCAGTCATATTTTTACACCATTATGTTTTTTACCATGGTAGAAGCAATGGATTCATTAAATCTTCCTGAACTGTATAAATATTTAATATATATCAAAAATATATTTTTGGTAATTGTTATCTTCTATAAGATGACAATCACCAAAATCATCGTTTCTTTTGGTGATAATATTATTTTGGTATAAAAATTAATGTTGAAAAACGAAATCCATTTAAAAACTAATAAGTTAAATATTTAACAGTATAAGCTAAGCAATAGATATCTGAAATAATGAAAACATTTCTTGACAAATAGAAAGTTAGTACTGTGCTTTGGCAAACCAAGCAAAATCGTAAATCAATGTTTCCGATTTAGCAGTTAAGATTAGAAAAAAAAATATATTTTATGCACCATTTAATTGTTAAAATATGCCACCATTGAATGAAGATTAAAGTAAATTAAAACAGTAATTACTAGCATTCATAACTCGTATCATGATTATCAGAAGCTGTCAACGTTTACTAATTGCACTTTGAAAATTCGAATCAATATTTATAGTTGAAATGTGGTGTGAAGATGTTCTTGTAAACATATCTGTCAAAAGTGACAAATTTTTCTAATTTAATTTATTGTATATTCTGTGAAATATGTTGTTTTCAGATTTTAATTATAGGTTTGCAGTCTCTTAAAAGATCAAATATTGTTGCTTATTTATTTACTGATTTTTAGATCCATTTCCCACACTAATTACAGATTGGTGATTGTGAAATGTGATTGATTTCACTTTTATGTACAATTATAGATTACTTATATAATCATCACATTTAACATTTGCTGTCCTGTTTTAATCGCCTTTAAGTGTCAATTACTTAGAGGCGATTAAAACAGAAGGGCAGCAAATGTTATACGGGATGTTTTACTCTCTGGCACTGTTTTTTAATTGAATTAATAAATACTTTTTCATTCACAGTAATTCATATATCATTTTTTGTGATAAAATAATAAGAAATTGTTCTGTTTCAAAGAAATAGACAGTTTTCCTATGAAATTTCATGATGCAGATCATGCATTTACTGTAAAGACTTGATAAAAACACTTTTTTTAATTTCCAATAGCATATTAGAATACAATTGTAGTCAGAATAGAAAACTAGAGCAAAAGTAACATGAACTCAGATAATAACACTGAAAGTTAAGGTAAGTCTATAAATCGTTCATCTTGTGCACAACTCTCCAGTATCTTTCCCACAAGTGTCTCGAATCCATTGCAAGGTAATGACTCAATGGTTCACATCCATTTCCTCTCGTATGTTGGTACAGTTATTAAAGGACTTGACAGTTTTTTTATACGATATAGATGTTCAGAGAGACTATCGTAGCCATTAGTTAAGTGAAAAATGGCAACAGATCTGTCCCTTGGCCAAAGGGAAACGTTTGTGATTTCTTCACTCCATTTTTTTTTTTTTTTGCTTGCCTCTTTTATATTTTTTTATGAATCCTCTCTGAAAGATTTTTAAACTTACCGTTTGGAGATATAAAAAGTAATTGGTATATATCTTTTATTTTTACAGTTTTGGTTATTTTCTTTGCAAGTGAATTTTTTGCTTCCTTTCCCTGAAGAAGACCACCGTGTGCTTGTATTCATTGAAATGAAATTCCTTTATGTTTTTCAATAAAATCATTGAAGGTCTGACGAATACTTAATACATCAGTTGACGCAGAATCTTCAGATGAAGCAAGCAGTTCCAGAATTTGACAGCATAACAGTCCTTGAAATGTTTTTCAAGTTAACATTTGAGCTGTACCAGAGCAGTTTGTACAGCTCAATCTTAAGCATAAAATGTCCTTTTCAAAGCATTTGGGTGCAATATCGATCTACCTAATTACGGTGCATCTTGGATAACAGTATGTGATTTACAACTTCGACATTATATGCTGTTTTCAAACTTTGAAAAGTTCTCGTTAAAACGTTAAGCATAAAACTCACCTTGCAAAGCATATTGAATTTCTTAACAGATTAAAAGTGTTGTCAGGCTTTTACTGTCCATTGCATTTCACAAGCAGACATTTTTTTCTCACTTATAGCTGACCGAATTCAAGTATCGATAGGAAGAACCTTAAAGCTACTGATAATCCTATCTGATTAATCATACGAATATGTATGAAGTAGAAACGAAACATTTATACCCCGCTTCCCTCATAAATTTGTTTCAAACGTGGCACTTTTCAATCCCAAGTGAGTGTTTCATTGACACTCATTTCGTAATCTCGTTGCTTCATGAGTGGTAATCTCATTGTTTTATGAATGTAATCTCATTACTTCAAGAGAGGTTATCTCATTGCTTTAAGAGTGGTAATTTCATTGCTTTATGAATGGTAATCTCATGGCCTTATGAGTGGTACTTTCATGGCTTTATGAGTGGTAATCTCATTGTTTTATGCGTGGTAATCTTATTGCTTTATGAGTGGTAATCTCATTGCTTTACGAGTGGTAATGGCATTGCTTTACGAGTGGTAATCGCATTGCTTTCTGAGTGGTAATACCATTGCTTCTTGGTGAGCCTTGTAGATGCGGTTATGTATAATTTGATATAATCTGGTTAGTTATTTCAAGTCGGAAAACATTCAGAGATTCCTCTTCATATTAAGTGCACTCATTCTTATTTTATGATTTGTTAATTATACTATAACGAAAAATTAAGTAGTTAAACAAATACATTGAAACTTTTTGATATCAATACATTAATCTTGTTATGTAATTTACAATTTTAACAATTTCACCACTTGTAAATGGTTAAATGATAAAGCATACGATACCCATTAATTTTATTTCGGAATATCAAATTATGTCACTGATGTAACCGAGTAATTTTATTCCTTTTGATTTTTTATTCTTTATAAATAGTTACGAAATTGACGTATGGGTTTTTTTTTATATTATTGCTTTCCTAAGACTGTTTAAATAACAAAATTGGGTCTTACAGACTTATTTGGATATTAACTGGGTATGTATGCTAAATTTCACTCAGCACTATGGTCACGCTGATGAAGGTTTATACCCATTCCTTAAGATCAAAGACTTGATGTACTTGGAAAATCAGTTACCAAGTTCAAAAGATCCTTTCTGCAAGAAGTATAAGAAATACAGTGCAAGAAACTAATTACTGAGAATATATAATTGCATCTGCAATGTAAATGGTAAAAAAAAAGGATTCACTTCTTCCAAATGGAAGACAACGTATTCTATACCGGAGCTAGCAGAAGGTGATGAATTTTAGATCACCTATACACATTTCCTCTCTTGAAATGGTACCAAATTATGATGTGATTTGTTAAATTTATAGAATTCGGTTGGCAGAAATATGCCACTAAAACATACTGCATTGACTTATAAACCTATCTTTTAGGCCACGGTAGCCTGGTTGCTTAGGTAGTCGTTCTCGTTACCAAACGGTAGTGAGTTCATATCCCGGCTTATCCGAAGATCCGTCGTGTTCACTAATGGCTACTGGTGCACGTTAAATCAGTCGGGTCGCAATGTCCTCCATGTTCTCATTACAAATTAATACCTCTGGGGGTGGTTGTAGCCATGCTTTGGGTCTTCACTGGTTTCAATCTCTAAATTGGAAGATTCAGATAGTGTTGCCATCTATGAACCGAAAGTCGTACTTCCACCTTCGTATGAGGGTGCTCTATTCAAAAACAGAAGACCCTCCCACTCTGACTTGCCGTTGCCAAGTGTCATTAGAAACAGAAACCAATATTTTAAATATAAAAGATGACTCTAATTTAAATAATCTACGTTTACAAATCGAAGTATCATATTTAATATTATAATTCCAAAATAATTCAACCACTTAAAATGCACTTGTAACTTTTACAACAAATTTCTGATTACCAAATTGTAGAGTTCTTGTGTTGTTTTGAGAAAACTCCTTAGAATATATCAGTACGAGAAACACAATTGATTTATTTTATTAACTATCTTTGGAAGAAAATCCTCTAACAAGGTAACAAGTTCTTACAAAGTTTGGATACTTGTGTTTACTCAAGGAGAATTTGTTTGTTTTAGGAAAAGAAATTGATTTTGTCTTTAAAGAATGATGGTGTTTCCATCGATTCTCATTGTAGTTAAGTGCCATGCAAATATTAAGATCGTAAAACGATAAAAGTTTTTTTTTATTTAAATTGAGATCTGATGCAATTTTTTTAAATTATAAAATTTATTTGTAAAATTTAATATAATTATTAATAATAACTATTCATGACGCTATATTATAATTTTCCTCAGTTTAAAAGCTTATAAAATTTAAATATTTAAATAAAATGTAAAGCAATGTGATTCTAGATAGTAATGGATTTTGAAGGAAAAATTATTAAGAACTTTTTTTCATGAGGAAGAATGAAAAAAATTATTAGAGTTGATATAAGGAATATTTGAGACGTTTTATAGGGTGTGTGTGCGATTGTGTAAATTACATACATGTTAAATTTTAATGTAACAAAAGTTTTGGTTCTTCTTTTCAATCTAAAATTAGTATTATTATGGCTATTTGATTGAATGATTATTCAGGATTTTTCTGGAAATGATTTCTGTGAACAAGGAAAAAGTTTGGTTTATTAAAAAGCATGCTCTAAGATCTATATCCCCGATTTATTTAACATAGAACTCTTGAATCACAAATACAAAACTAATGTATTTGATAATGATCATTTAGAATTGCCTGGGCAATGATTTTGGAGGACATGATGGCAGTTTTAGTTTTAAGTTTGTGAAATATGTTCAAAATTACTGAGATATCAAGGGTATGGTGTAAAAACAATTATTTTATATTTAATAAATGAGCTAGGAAAAAAGTATCACTGATATATTCCCCAATGACTATAGAATTTACAATGACTGCATTTTGTCACTTGTTCCCTCAGTTCCAAAAATTTCACACTAACTGATTTTTTTTTTTTTTTTTTTTTTTTTTTTTTTTGTCGAGTGCCAGCCAAGACTGGCAGTATGGTTACGCTGCTCCACTCTTTCAACTGAACCGCAATTGGGTGTGGAGTCCGACTTCCTCAGTACACACATACCAAAGGAACCCATTTATAGGGTAGGCAACCATTCACACAAGGAAAGGACAAAGACAGGAGAGAGAGAAAGAGAAAGTACATCCATGCCCCAATTGGGATTCGAACCTAGACCTCCCTATCCGCAGTCAGGAATGCTGACCACTAGACAGAGTAGGCGGTACACTAACTGATAATGAACAGAAGTGACATCATTTTGTTGCCCCCTTACTCTAACTATAGAGATCATCTAATTACATTCGGGTATACCTTGGTTCATGTATACAGGTTATGCTTTCTTGCTTACCCGAATGTTTGTTATCTCGTTAGCAATCTCAGTACATGACATGTTCTAAGAATGCTATTTTCTTGAAAATGGTGCAATTAGCAGCCAGAGATGTAATAGAAATCACCATGAAGATATTAAGCGATCGCTCGCACCTTTTTCACAGATTTAATACATGAGGAAGAAAAGTTAATTTTAAATCGATTTTATTGATAAAAAAAATGTAATATGTTAGTTGTATTAAGGGTGTTTGACTTGCGTGGAATGAAAAAGAAGTATCGCAAATAAAGATAAATATTCAAATTTTGGTTTCGTTTCAATAAAAATCGAAGGTACTGATTTATGTGGTTTGTTTTATCATGATACAGTATAAACTCAAGTAAATTTTAGGTGGCAATTGTCATGCTTCAAAACATGATCGCTATACCATGTGTATATTTTAGCAGAATAATGTTGCATTTGTTCCAACAAAATACCGTATTTTTCGCCGTATAAGACGCACTTTTTCTCCCCAAAATCGGGGGGAAATAGTGCCTGCGTCTTACACGGCAAATACAAAAGGCCACCATGGCCCTCTGCTGCCCGGTTAGAATAAAAACATGTCAGCCTTATTTTTGTTACTTTCACAGTTTGCTGACTGTTTATGAGAGTAAAGATAGCTCTTAGTTTGTTTCATGGTTGACATAAAATTTTTCTTAAACTACTGTTAACTTTATACAGTGGATATAAAATATTTTACTACAGAATTTGGTTCATAATCTTTTTTTCTAGATTTGCCTACTTTAAAATTGGGTGCGTCTTATATGCCGGTGCGTCTTATACGGCGAAAAATACGGTATGTTTCTATGAAGCAAGTGCCAATATAAAAACTCTCTCTCGGTGCCATACACGATAGCGTTCGCAGCGCTATTAAATACTTGATGTGAGCATGCTGATGATATGATGGTACCTCTTTCGAGTGTTTGGGCAACTTTCTTGCACACTCCACATACATTTGCAATGAATTCCCTCTCATGTCGATATCCATAGAAGTGAAAGGGCAGATGTTTTGGTCAAAAGGAACACTTCTAACTTATGTTGCCCTCACCTACACTGAGTAGCTTTCTATTAGAAAAAGAGGAGTCAGAATTAGCTGTTATTTCTACTTGCTCATGATTGGTACTTTGGTTCATGATAGGTACTTGCACATGATTAGTCCTAATGATTCCAATTTTTCCCTGTTCTTGAACAGACTAGGCTACATATTTAAAATTTGCTATAGACATCTTCGTGTCCTTAAATTTGATGACAAACTTCATTGTTAGATCTCATGATTTTTGGTTTCATTTGCTAACTATGCAAGAACCCCAATAATGTATAAATTGTATGCATTAAATCATTTGATAAAGAATATAAATTTAGTTTAATCTGTACAAAAGATAAAAAAACAATTCAAAATAAATAAAATCTAAGCTAAACGCAACCTGATACCGAAAAATAATGTATTATTTTTCAGTATTTAATAATTGTATACGTTTTTCTTATAAAAATACCATGAATGGCATAACGAGATTAAACTAACTTCATATTTTTTTATAAATATCCTGTGAAAAGTACAATGTTCCAGCACTATAGGTACCTTATAAATAAATATAAATAATTTCATAATAATTAATTAGTTGTAAAATTAGTTATATTAAATAATTAATTTAATTATTAAATAATTAATAATTGAATTTTTTCATTTACCTGTTTGCGTGTCATAATTACGTATTGCATGTTAAAACATAATAAAAGAAATTTTCATAAGAAAATATTTCAGATTTTATTCACTAGAAGGTTCTATCTGTAGTCATATATTGAGAAATTTACAAATAAAATAGGGTAAAAATTAAACAGAGTGAGATAGAGTCTAAGCAAAAAGCATATTTTCTTTAATATGGAAGATATTTACATTTTTGTTCAGGAATGCAGTATATCAAAAGCACAAAAAAGAAATTAATTTTCCTTTCCCTGATTTTGTAATAAAGATTTTCGCAAACATATTAACATATATCAATCCTTCTATTTTTATGAATTCATAAGCATTAACAAATTCATAAAACATTTATTTATTTATTTACTAAAAAAATTGAACTTATTATTGAATTAAAGCTTTAGTTTCATCAAATTTAACACGCATCAATGCGTATATTTTTCTCACAAATCATTTATCTTGGTTAGGGCATTACTAAACTATCCTACTCTGAGAAACATTGTTTTGGGGTAATTGTTAAGATCTTATTTTTTTATTCTTACTATCTTATCTTCCGGACATTTTCAGGATGGTGTTTTTGTCTCCTTTAGTAGTTAGCGAGTTCGTGTCCCAAGAGATATTCAACAATTTTACTACCAGCAAAAGCCGAGAGCAATTTGAAAGCGAATGCTTCTGTGCTTGTTGCTGTAATGAGAAAGCTGTTTTCCACAAACAATGCCATCAGAAGGAACGCTCAAGGATCTGCAAAACGCCACTTCAAGTAAACAAAGCAATTGAAGTCGCAATTTTAGCTTTCAGGAAGTCTTTTCGCAGCAGTCTTGGGAATAGTATTAGAGGAAAATGCTGCAGACATATAAAACAATTCCCGCGCCACACAGAAATTGTCTTTACAAAAACAGTAAATAATCATTTACAATTACGTGGTCGTGAAAACTGTGGCCATTTTTCGAATGTTGTCCATGAAAAAAGAATAATAATGCTTATGAGATATCTGGAAGCATGTATGGTCTTATGTAAAATATAGTATGTAATTCAATTCTATTTGCACCCACAATATATTCACCTGTAACATATTTTTTACAGACTCTATAAAACAAACCTATACTAGTGAATCTTTTCTCAACACAGTGAACATTTTCTTAAATTAAAAAAAAAATATGAAATGCCATTCATATGAAAAAAAAGGGCTACAGAGTAAAATACAACATTTAGAAAGGAACAATTTTAGTATATTTACATTTTTAGTGAGAATATGTGCAATTATTTAAACGAAAATTACGTTATTTTTTTTCTTTATAATATTAGGTTGGGGGAAAAGAAATCCATTATTTTTACGTGAACTTTATGTAACTTCATTGGATTCACTTTGTAAAAAGGTTTAAAACAGCCTTCATGTAGATTTTTAGGTCTTGTCCGTTACGACTGCTGACATGCGGTTAACTTCTATCATTTTTGATATTTTATAGACATTTTCGACGTTGCTGTATCCACATGCGAGGAGCATCTCTAATATCAAAAATACCCGAACGCAATCGACGAAACAAAAATTGTGCGTAACTGGTTGTTACAGTCTTATATAGGACGATAAACACTTTTCACAATTTTAGCCACCCGGCTATCTTTTTCGCCGTTACAAGAGAAAAACGAAAATGTATCGAATTTTCTGTTTGTTATCTTCCATTTTTAAAACCTTGTACTCGTAACTGAATGAATCAAACAAAAACCGCAAGAGGATATTTTAGTGTCAAATGTCACCTTTCCAATGAGCATAAATTTGAAATTGTTTGATAGATACCTCACGAGATAGCGATCACTACAGACGTCTACCGAAAAAATAATGGATAACTTTTTCCCTAAACTAATATTTATGAAAGAAACTAATAAAAATTATATATATATATATATATATATATATATATATATATATATATATATGTACGTGTGTGTATATACATATGATAAATATATCAATAATAAATTAAAAATATTTATGCTTATACAAACTTTATTCCTAATTTATTTAATTTTAGGCAACATATTTTTAGAAATAATGCCATTTTCACTTTTCCTTTTTATTTATTCTTAAATTTCTGGGATTGTAAAACAAAGCCTATACAAAAATATTAGCAGTATTTTAAATTCCCTATTAATATTGTATTGATATTATTTTTGAATATTAATAAGAGTTCTGATAAATATTTTACTAACTAAAGTCATACTAATTTAAGAAACTTAGAGCAATGTATATATATTTATAATCTTGCCGTGTGTAGAAAAAAAGTAACTCACTTTTATCATAAATTTTCTTCATTTTCTCTTTTGTTTTCATATAAAATTCTACAAAAAGAGCTGAGAAATACTGAAATAAAATTAAGGCTGTTAACAGCTTTGCACGGAAAAAAGAATGATATTGCTGAAACAGAAAGCATACTTTCAATTAAAAATTTTTTATAAAAATAACAGACTAAAATTCTTTGAAATTATAATATAAAAATATGCATACATACATACAAACATATATATATATATATATATATATATATATGTATGTATGTATGTATATATATAGTGTATTGAAAATAAGTCAGTTAATGTTTTTTATAATAAAAAATTAAGTGAACGCTGGAATAAGAAGCGTTCTTGATGCAAAATTTACTTTACAAACAACTAAGAGGGATTTCTTGTTATTATAATCAAAGAAAAAATTTTCCCTTTAAGTTTACCTGCAACTTCAGAATAATTCTTTCCTACTTTTATTTTTCTTTAAATTTCATTTCGTTGAGAGGCAAGTATCATAAGAAATAATGTGAATCACTTTGTAATATTAACTAACTCTGTTTATAAACTTTGAAAAAATAATAAATGAAAATGGTTGATAAAGCAAGAAATATTCTTGGGAAGAAACACATATCGGCAAAGAAACATCTGATTTTAATATTCGCTGCAATTATAAATAAAAATATTTTACTTCACGGTCAACAATGAATTTAAGAAATAATGATTTAATGAGGGGTTTAACAATCAATAATGAATTAAAGAAATGTCCACAAATTTAAAATAATTCAAGTTTGTTTTATGTTTATTTAATGTGCTCATATTCTTCGGACATACAGAACAATGAAGAAGATTACTAAGCAGATATTTTATTTAAAAAAGAGAAGGTATGATAATGAATTTACTACTGAAACAGGAAGTATTCTGGTATAATAAAAATCATTATAAGCATTCATCTGATTGATATTCGCTGTTATAATTAAAAATTTTATTTTACAACATTTATGAATGTACTGAGTCAGCAGACACAAATTTAGCACAGCGCATTTTACATCGCAGTTGTTTCAGCGCAGAACAACATGCGTCGGAACATGAAGAAAAATTGATAGACGGCACGAATAAAGCACCTGTTCTTCTTCAGCTATCTTTCTTTAAATGCTAAATGTCAGCTCGCTTTTTCAAGTTCGAGGTCGAATTCAGTTGCGATATCTGGCAACGGAGCGCTCTCTCTCCCGTGAGGGCCTGGAATCGTTCCTTCTTAGGCTTCGAAAAGGAGAAATAAAAAAATCGCCTGGCAGCACTCCAAATGGAACATGTCTGAAGCACAGTTCGCATTTTACCAAGTGGTAAACAGTGATTCTTTTTTCTCGGCATGCAACTTTTATGAAGTTGAGAGACGGGTTTATAGCGATTCTACACGAATTGCTACCTCAGAAAAAGACATTTATAACGATCTTATTGTGTTGTGTGTTTTATAGAGTCGGATGCAATCATTCATACCAGAGTGTTGAGAAATTTACTCATTGCGCAATATTTGATAACATGAAAATATTTCAGAACTATCTCATTGTAGAAACACATAATTTTTCAATCATTAACACATTGATATGTTAAAACCAAATTAAAGTCTTACAAATGATCAAATATGAAATAATTTTGTTTAGTTTTATATTTTCAATTGCATACACATTAAGTAGCATGAAATTTTTGGATAGGTGTTTAATTTCCTTATTTTCAATTTAAACTTAGATAATTTTATTTTGCCAATATATAAATCATATTAAAAAAACAATTTTTAATGGAATGCTATAATATAATAATAGCTTTAGATTGTGAAATATGAAAGTTTGTTTAGTTAAATATATACGCACTTTACAGAACACGTAATAATACGTATCGTTGAAAATAACAAGTATTAATGTAATATTTGTATGTAATATAATGTTGTTTTTATTTACGAGTAATACTAGTTTTTAATACTTGTGAATCTATTTTTATTCGCAAGCATTACTTGTAAATTCACAAGTATTATGTATTAAAATGACAAGTAATACAAGTTACTTGTAAATTCACAAATAAAAGTATTACAAGTAAATTCACAAGTATTACTTTTAAATTCACAAGTATTACTTATACTTTACACAAGTATTACTTATTACTTTTAAATTCACAAGTATTACTTGTAGTTTACTTGTTATTTTAATTAATTTAAAGTAATTAATTAAAAAGTGATTACTTGTTATAGTTTTAAATACTTTTAAAAGCAATACTTTTAAAAACATACTATTAAAAGTATACTATTAAAATAATACTTTTAAAAGTATTACAAAAATTAATTTTAAAAGTATTTTAAAAGTAATACTTTTAAAAGTATTACTTTTAAAATTATTTTACTTTTAAAAGTATTACTTTTAAAAGTAATTCTTTTTTAATTTAGTAATTTTAAAAGTATTACTTTTAAAATAATACTTTTACTTTTGAAAGCAATACTTTTACTTTTGAAAGTAATACTTTTACTATTAAAAATAATACTTTTGAAGTAATAATTTGAATCAAAAAGTAATACTTTGGAAGTAGTAATACTTTTGAAAGTATTACTAATTCAAAAGTATTACTTTTTGTTTATTTCACAAGTATTATTTGGGAATTTACAAGTAACACTATTTAGTATTATTTGTAAATTCACAAGTAATACTCAATTATTTGCGAATTCACAAGTGATATACTTTTATTCAAAAATATTACTTGTGATTACTTTAAAAGTATTACTTGTGAATAAAAATGCATTATCTCTCTTGCAGTACTTACAACAAGCACTTCTTTCTACAATTAAAAAATATTTATTCTCGTTTTAGAATAATTTACATGGAATTTAGCTGTTTCATGACACATAAATGTTTATTTTATTAAAGGATGTAAAATCATTTACAAATATTTTCCAATTGTTTTTAACAAAAATTATTCAAGTTAATTAAAATGCAGCTCTAAAATCATGAACTTCTCTAAAGAGGATCACTAATGAAGAATCTTAAAATGTTTTTTTAATTGTAGAGCAGGTATTATTTAATTTAGTAATTTCATTGCTATTTGTCATAAATACAATGTGAAACAAAAAATCAACTATTCATTAACGAATACTACATGTAATTTTTATGCAACAAATAATTTATTAAAATCTCAGACAATTAAGTATAGAAAATTGTAAGAATCAAAAAATGTTTTTTTAATCGTCTTTTGTATACCGGTTTGCGAGACATTTGAAACATGATAATTAATCGTTCTTTCATAATTCTTCACTTAAGACAGATGCAGGAATCGTGAAAAGCATGAAAAAATTATCCTTTAATCAGACATTTTTTTCTAGTAAGGATATAAAATGAACTTCTCGAAAATTGGCACTTTTTCAAAGCAATGTAGATTCTCTGTTTTGCTATCTTTTATGTTTCTTCTCGCAAGATTTTATTTATGAGGTAGTTTTTAGTTTTGATTTATCCGGTATTGACAAAATATTCATTCCGGTATAAGAAACTGAAATGAATATATTGTCAATTACGCGATACAATCACTCATTCCAGTACTAACAAATATTTACATCCAAGTTGGGAAATGAACCAATTTAGCGTTGAATTGAAAGTCAAAGCATTCTGAAGCTGCTACCCGCTTGACAAAGATTATTTCATTTTTGTACATTTTTTCAGTTTATGAAGTTATTATATAGATCTGGTTTCAATTACTATCAATTTTAATTTGAATTTGATAATGAGAAGACATTATTTAGAATGGATGTATGTGCTATGTAATCTGTTTCATTCAGTACGTGCCCCTATTGGTGTCCTGGTTTGTAAATTTTACGGGATTCCTCCCTTACAAAAGGAAAATAGAACTCTAGATAGTTGAAAATATTTTTTTTTCGAAAATGTGGTGGACGTTTATACAATGTAAAGAATAGATGCAAAACATGGATGTTGAATTTTTTTCCAGATTTCTGTTACAGTTTCTGCTGCTGCAGGATCGCATTTGATATTAAATTTGTAACATAAAAATGAAGACAAACCTCATTTAATGTTTATTTAAGACATGATATTGAACATTCTGTTACAGAAGATAAATTTTTTCAATAGCGTAAAAAATTTCTACCAATCATATTCACCACAAACTTTTAAATATTTTTAATTTAAATATAATGATTGATTAACGTAACATTTATTTGAATAATGATTTCCTTAAAGATGTTTTTGTAACATTGAAAATTATTTTATGCCTAATCCATCTTAAATATGAATGACGCACAGCCAATACAATTTATTTTTGTTGTAATAAAAATAATTATTAACATAAATCTTCTTTATGTAACGGATCATAAATAACATAAATCATTTCTTTTCCAGTAAAAAAAAATCTCCGAAAAATACTAGACGTAATCATTAATCCTTATGTTATTTTAATTTAATAGATTAAGTTATGTGACTTGTGTATTGTATTCCTTTTTATATGATCTCATTTTTATAACGGTTATGTTTCGCATAGAATTTTCTGTTTACACTTTTTTTCATCTATTATATTTAGATAACATTATGCCTTTTAGATTTGTGGTTTTGAAGTATACCACCTAAAAGAATTAATCACAACACTTTATTAATTCTCAAAAGGGAAGTCAGTTTTATACATGCATACATAGCGGTGTAGTGCATACATAGCGGACAGCATCTGGAAGTTAACATGTTTTGGAATACTCGCGAATCAGCAAGCGACTCGTAATTTTGAAGCACAGTCGGATGACGATGTCACACCCGAGCTGATACATTCCTCTCCACATCATCCCCACACCAGTGGAAGGACTTTAAACGTCACAGGCGAATGTGGACATGCCCTCAATTCACAAGAACTCCAGCAACTAGTGACGGGAGAATGTGGTCACCCAACCAATCACTGACTTCGGTAAATTATGCTTCACTTTTTAAATCTTAACAGGAAGCGGCGTGAAGCTACTGTGCCACAAGGTCTCGGTCAATTTTATAGAGTGCTCATGTGCGTGCGTGTTAAATTTTTAAGTACGGAGATAATAAAACAAGGAATTCAAAGAAGGTTCGATATAGCAATCTAAATAAATAAAATTCACATATAAGTGCTATCATAAGTTGTTAAAAGGAAAATAATGATACATTTCAATAAATGTTTTAAATTGTATTTATTTTACATTAAGCAATATAATAAACAATAGAATTAGAAGGATATTAAGCTTTATTGCAAAAGGACTTAACAAGGATTTTAAACAATTCACAATACAGAAATTCCTTAGGTGTTTAACTAAGGGTATGAAATAAAAGGATTTGTGTTTGAATGTGTTCAAAAATACATTTTATGGTTAAAAAATGAAAAAAACATTTCATTTGTTACTTTTTAAAAATTGAAACTAATTTATTTTAAATCATTTTAGTTAGATTAAAATAGAATATTTTTACATTTTATTACTCTTGACTTTATTTATTTCGACAAATACATTACATCACTAAAATTCAAATGTCTTTGTATTATTTGTTTTTTTTTTTTCTATTTACTCGAAGATTTTTAATTAATTTTATACAATAGTAATAAATATATTTTATCATAAAAATGTCATCCTTTTCAGGATTAACACCAAATACAATTGCAGAAACACGACGAAATAAATGCCATTCGGAAGTAAAAATCTAAAATAAATAAATGTTGAGAATAAGTGGATTATTTAATTTAAATTCTAAAATATTGTTTTTAATTTACATTGATTGTTTCATATCTTTTTTTCTCTCTCTATTCTTTTAAATAAAGCAAATATAAATGTTTCTGTTTTTTTTTATTCCTACTTAAAATTAATATATAAGAAACAAAAAGATTTCTTTATGCAACGTTTGCTTGTCCAAATAATATGTTTTGTATTTAAGTTGTCAGATAATATTTTACATTTGTAAGAAAAATGATAAAATGTAGAAATATTTTATGTAAATTGAGTCATTGAAACTTACAAAAAATAAATATATTTCAATACAAATAAATGAAAACTTATAATTTAAGACAATTATCTAAATAACTAAAAAAAATTACATGTTTTATAAAACATATAATATTTACTACGTGCGAGTAACATTTTGATTATTTTAACATAGCTAATTTATAAATATAATGCTGATTATGTATATGTTAATTTATATTAGAATATATTAATTATTTTCACAAAAAAAAGAATTTTTCCTTTATAAAATTGCGCTATTCGATCTAGAATATTTTTATTCAAACCTAGATGTTATTAAACAAATAGTCATAAATTTTAAGCTTTTGTTAATTTTTTTTTTCATGCACGTTTGTGAATGTATCTTCTTAGAAATGTGCCTTCTTGCAAATATGTCTGATTTATTCTTCTTGAAACCCATAAATGTGGTGTGTGCAATCAAAAACTCATTATACTATTTCAATTTTATAAATCAGTTTTCCGAAATGGTAGCACGCTTTTTAAAATTGGATGAGGCACGTTAAATGGTCGAATTGTCTTCCAATTGAAGTGATAATTCTTGGGTTAGCAGGTCATGATTTGTGGGCCTTCCGCTTGATCTTTTTTTCTAGATTACAAATACTTAATCGCAATTGCTAAGCATCTTTCACCAAAGTTGTGAAGTCCAACTCTTGGCTAAATACAAGAAAGTATGCTGACACTCATACTAATATTCTCTGTCTCCAAACCCATATCGGAGTTATTTACATTTAAAATAATTTTATAGATCTTATTTATATTTAAAATCTAATATGAACTTTATAATCAAATAGCCAAATAAATGTTCTTAAATGAAAATCAGCCTTTTCAAACTTAAATAATCAACCATACATTGTTTAAGGCCAAACGTATAATGTAAATCTTTTTTTTTTTTTTTTTATTTCATTCAATAAGTCATAATTAGCTTCCGAGTATGAAATAATGTAAAACTCCTCAATGATTCTCCGCATAACAATTAATTTTCGAGAAGCGCCATTTTGGCACATTTTAATTCCTTTTGGAAAAATTAAGAAATCTCTCTTCTTTTTATAATACATCTTTTTATATTATCATATTTTCTTATATCTGTTGACGAACGAGAAATAAATAAGTATTGAAGTTTATTTTGTGCAATAATATTGAAATCTAGAAAGCAATATATGAGAGTAACTCATTATAATGCTTCCTAGGTGATAGATTTTCTTTTGGTTTACATATTAGTTCATGGGTCAAACCAATGCTGGTTCGTTGAGACATGTATATAAGAAATGTCTATAAGCTTAGTGCTAATAAAGTGGTCCTTTCAGAAACAGGAAAGAAAGAGATAGCTTGTTATTGTTGCTGCTCGTTGATTTAATTTGGGATAAATCAATTCCAGGAGACCTTAATCTTCGTCGAGAGAAAAGAAGAATGGTACTGCGTGTGTTGATTATAACATGTAGAGAATCTTAAGGTAGAAGATCGATTTCTCTACGGAAAGTTAGAACACTTGTGAATTTATAACTTGATCTAGTTTCTTTTAAAAGTATGGTAAAAGTTAAGAAAAGGAGCCCTTTTATTTTTTGGCGAATATTTTAAAGCCATGATGCGAGTAATAAAATGCGCGTAGTGGTTGTAAAAAAGCTAAACTAATATAAAATCAGATGTTTTTGCACAATTTTGTTATAAAACATAAATGATTTAATTTAATCACACCTTTTGATAAGTAAATGTAACTAAGTTAATTAAAATTTTTATATTTTTATAGAATAAAAAAAACTTTGTAATTGTCATCAAGGTTAACAAGGTTGAAAATGCAAGGGTTACCTGGAATTAAATTTTATCGCCAATATTTGTCGCCAAACCAAGAGATACCTGTTCCTACACCGAACAAAAAGTATAAATTACTTACTGAACATGAAATTAATTTACTCAGTTTAAAAATAAGCGCCACAAGAATAAATGAGTAAAGTGCAAGCTCCGAGCAAACCATTAACTTAACCAGTTGAGACAAACAAGCACATACAATTTCAAACTATAATTAAGTGACGAGGTCAAAACCTCATATTTTCCACAAAACATCTATTATACTTACAGAAAATCATTTCTCCAAATGACATTAAAATGTATTAATTTACAAATAATTTCAATTTAATCAACTTAAACGTCTAGTTTTATAATCTTTATTATTCGTAAGTTTCTTTTTGAAAGTCAGCTGTACAATACAAAAAGTATTCATGGTATTACTGTCAGGCATCCAATATTCTTGCATATCTATGACTTTTCTCATTTAGTGGAATAAAGTACTTAAATTTGATTTCTTTCTCGATAAAATGTGTCCTTTTTTCACATCACTGCTAATTTGCTTGGGACTTTCTGTTAAAAGTAGCTTCTAACTTCCATAGACATCCACGCTTGAAGTTGGAATCGAACTCACAACTTTAAAATCAACAAAAGAGTCAGCGCCTTCGGTTGTTCTCCAGATAACTCGAAGTTTTCACTTCTTATGGCATAATACATTCTATAAATTATATTAAATTATTATTATTTTTCGCAACATTTTACTTTATAAATTTTGTTGTTTTTAAAGTTTATTAAATATGAATTGCGACATTATTGAATTTTATTATATTAATGATTAAGTTATGTATACAGATATATAAGAATTTTGCTTTTAACATTGAGATTTTATGTTTTATTTACATTATAAATTTTCACTGAGATTCACTTCTTTGAGGGAGTTTTATAGAATTTTACACAAAATTATTTCCTGCCAAGAAGGCAGCAGCAAAGATTTTAGCAATACACGTGAGAGTAGCTAAAATTGAAAGAAATGGGACACACTTTCCTTTTTACTTACGTAAATAATATTTTACTTCCACTAAAATTTAGAAGGAGTATATATGTGTACATTGTAAAAATGTTTATTCGAGTTACTTTTTTCTGGTAAGTGAAAATATTTTATGAATGACTAAAATGTTTACTTTCTTTTAAAAATCACTTTTCCTAAGCAAAGCAAAAATAAGAAACCTTATATTAAATAATATAGCTCTAGCTTTTTCAATGTTTCCCTGTTTTATTTATTTATTTATATAAAGTTTGCTATGCTTTTGTTTCAAGGCGAGGCTAATAAACTTAGCTTTACTTTTTATTTAAAAATTTTTCGTATCTGAAAAATCTTGTGTTCGATAAATTATTGCTAAAGATCTCCATGCTGAAGATATTATTTCATATTAAATTATTGCTGCGAATTTCTACGATGTTCAATATTTCCTAGAGTACCGTAGTATGAAAAACATTGTGCCAAATTAGGCATTGACTTTTTGCCATTTAATTATGGTCCAAAATTATTTGGCGTTTAGTTATAATTAAATTCTGTCAGCATAAATAAGCTATCAGTATAACGGTTAATAATTATATCAGTTAATAATTATAAATATTTAATGGATTAATCATTAATAAATAATATTTTGCAAGTAGAAAAATATCTTGACCAGTAAAATAAAATAAATCTACTTCTGTGTGAAATTTATTGAAATCAAGATAGTCAAAATTATTGTAAAATTGTTGATCAGAGATAATTTTCTGCGTCATTATTGTACTCAAAATAATTTTACAGAAGTATAACTCAAATGCATCTAACTAATAATGTAAGAAAAATTATACTTATCTTGTCTGAAATTAATAATAAAATTTGATAAATCATTTATTTTTATATTCCTTTTGTAAATATGCGATGGTTTTAAAATGACTTTCTTTAGAGATATTTTTTAAAAATCTTACAAGTATCTCACTCGATAAAATCTTTGATATTATAATGTATTATTTTTATGATTTTAGCATATTGTTATACATTGTCATAAATTATTGAAAAAACCTTTGTATATTTATTTTATACAATAGTTACATTTTTAATGGGGAAAACCAATGTATACAGGTCAATTACATGCTTCAGGCTTCTAAATTTTCTAGTATTTTAGCTAATTTCTTTCTTTCTTTCTTTTTTTTTTTAATTTTTTTGTTATTTAAATGCTTTTTGCATTAAGATGTTGTTGATTTCATGATTTTTAATTTTTTTGGAATTTGGTAAAATTCATAAATACATTTATCCAGAAGAGTTAACATTAATTAAAACAAATAATAATAATTTAAAAATTGAATTTTTAGATATTTTAATTACCTTAGAAGGAAACTACACATACACTGATATTTCCGACGAAACAAATGATTTTAATTTTAAATAAAGTAAACAAAATAATTTTTGAAATTTTGATTTTTCTATCAAAACTTATAAAAATATTATTTTTATTCAACTAAATAAAATCTACATAATTTGTAATAATTTAAATAACATAAAAAACAAATAAATAGACTAAAAAGCATTCTAATTAATAATGATATTCGAATTAATTTTATTAAACTCTATTTGGTAGTAGCACTACTTATAAGAGTGAAGTACGTGATATTTATAAACTACAGAAGAGTTACCCGAGCTTTGAAAGTCTTATAAGCAACTTGAAATACCAATAGTGCTTACCCGTATTTAAATTTATGTATTTATTTTACTTCTGTATTTATTTTGCAGGTTTAAAAATTTGTATATTAAAATGGCAATGTTCAATTTTGATTTTTTTTTATTTTACAGTTAATTTATTTGAAATTTTACAGATTTGAAATGTGATATTTATAATAGTTTTGCAGGCTTGAGATTTGCTAATTTCCTCATATCTTCAATTAAAAAAAATTTCAGTTAAGTTTTAATTCTTTTTCGTGTATTATTTCTAAAATTTAAAGCGTTTCAGCATGGCTTTGAGGTGTAGTGTCCAGATAAAGTCATTAGCCTTCAGCCATTGCAGGAAAGCCCTACTGTTTACCAATGAGGTCAACACACCCTGAAAAAGTTGGCCATGTGTTGGTACTTCAATTATATTCATTTAAATAGCTTCATTTATATTGATTAATCTTGTAAATTTCATTTTGTCTGTATTAGTTTTACGTTCTATTTTTTGCTAACTATAATTGATATTATATAATTTATTTATTGTTATTTAAATTTGTTCCAAATATTAACCAATTTTTTCGAATCAACTTATAT
>JAPDSC010104772.1:5965-17969 GCA_026290005.1 Latrodectus geometricus | reverse complement strand
AGGATCCTTTTATTAAATAATAAATCATTCTTTTTATCTTTAGAGAAAAAATGACTTTTCTTATTGATATTTAATGAGAGTGTTAAAAATTCAATTGCAATTTGTAATTTTATTGGGTTAAGATTATAGCTAGAGCATAATTTATTATAAATTGATTGCTGAATTTAATGAGTATCAAAAACCATAATTAAAGCCCATTAATTTTTATGTATCGTATAATATATCCTGCATTAAAATGTATAAATATATATATATATATATATATATATAATCAGTAACTTAAGGCAACATATAATTAGTTTTACATTATAACTTTCAATGTTTCCCTTTCATTTTACAGTAACGAATAAAAAATGAGTAAATTTTAAATTTTGAAGATAAAATTCAGCAAACAATATTGAATACTTAGCAAAAAATTATATTTTTATCTGTTTTTTATTTAAAGATTAGAAAAATAAGAATGATATAAAATACAAATACTTCAATATATAAATATTTATAAAATTTTGTTCTCGTTTGTACATTATTGTTTGAACTAGGAGTAATTTACTGTGCATTTTTCCCGCAGAGTTTCAAATTTATAATAGTATATTTATATTTTATTAATACTTTAACTTTTAAAAATGAAATTATTAAATTTCATAAAAGTTATTGATATGAATTTTATTCAAATTAAAATAGTCTCTAAAGTTAATATTCCACTTAATATTTAAATAAAATTTAAGTTAAATAAACACTGAATTTAATGAAAACTGAGAATAATCTGAAATTTTTAATATTTTTGTTAAAAAATTTGTTTTTACATTTTTTTCAATATCAAATGCGTATATATATATATATGATAAAGGAAAACTCCTAGAAATTTTTGCTACAGTTACGATACTATATATATATATATATATATATGTATCTGTATATCTTCTGAATTGATAAGCTAGCTTTTTCATTTCAAATATATTTCAAATTTATTTGCTGATAAAGTTTTTTAATTTAAGTTATTCCCTTCTCAGCTTATTGTTTATTTTAAAATTCAAACAAACTGAATCAATTAAAGAATTTTTTTAATTAACACATTTTAAAATTACATAGTGTTATTAATAAATGTATTTCAAGAACTAATTAATTTTTAAAATTAATAGCTTTTGAAAACAAATCGTTGATATAAATACCATTATTTTAAATCTCTCTCATGTAAATAATACAAAAATTTATTTCACGATTAAAATGTTTGTAAAAGATTAAGTTTTCCCACAATATATTAAAACTGAAAATTAAATACATTATAGTGAATCAATTAAAAAAAGTAAGAAAAAAATCATTCTTAAAAAATCAATGAAATCTATTATAAGTACTAACAACTGAAATTAATAAATTTGCATATCATGTTGCTTCTCTTTATTATTATCTCATTTATGATATGGCAATGAAAAAGATTATAAAATGATGTAGTTAATGGGATTAAAGTAGCAGAAAGTAATCATTTTCTGAACGGATAAAAATTGATAAAATGTTTATAAGCTAATAAACAAAGTGCAACAGGTGTTGCATTAATAAGATTTACATTCGAATGTAATTTTAATTCAGAAGCGTTAATGAAACTATCAGAGTTTCTATGAAATTTATCTGAAAGTTCTAGTTGAAAAACAAAGTATTTTGAATATGATCACTACATAATGACACTTCATTTGTTACAGCATCATTAATTGACGTATATATGTATAATTAAATAACTATTATACTAATCCATTTATCGTAAATAAAAGTAGAACACACATTTAATGTTCATGACTTATTACTAAGAAAATCATTAAAAGTTACTAAATAGTTGCTATCATCTTGTGGACATTTAAAATGTGCATGAGAAAATAAAATTTAATAGTATATTTTACCAAAATTTATGTATATTTGTATTGAATGGATTATTAAATAATTTACTTATGAAGCAGCTTTTCTTTAAATAGTTTCATGAAGCAGGATATAGGAGAATTTATCATTTGACATAAAAGTGCATGCTTTCTCATAAATACGTTAATAATTTAAGATTCATTAAATTTAATATTAAAAACATTCTAACAGAATCTAAACATTATTTTAAATATTGAATTTGAGCAAAGTCCAAAACTTTCATAAATCTTTGTTTCAAGAAATTAAAACAATTTAAATAATCATCATTATCATTTAATTGAATTAATTTTAACCTCTTTTGATGCTAGGTTATTCGAAATTTTCTTCGTTCAAATAATTTTCTTAAAATAAATTCGTAATACAAGTAGTTCAACATGCACAATAATGTATAGATATTGTAAGTCCCAGGTTATAATTTTAAATTAAGTAAAATAAATTGTAAGCAACAATTATAACAATTACAAATCATAATTTCAACAATTGGTAAGCTATTTTACAGTAGTTCAACATGTCCAACATTTAATGTTACACTTTCTCGGACGCTTGTTAGGCAAAATTGAAGCTAAGACTTAAGGAATTAACAAAAATGTTAAAAAGGAATTAAAACGTTAGACTAATTTAATTATACGAAATTCCATACTTTTATTGACATTTGCCAAAACTAAATTTTAATTTTTACATTTTCCGGAAAAATTCAAAAAATTACTTTTAAAATATTTTAAATTATTTGATTATGAATAAAAAATAATTCACTCATAAATTGGTTGTTTTAAAGCTATATTTTTCTTCACTAAGAAATTTAACATTTAATTTATCGGTATCAGTAATTCATAACTTTGTTTAAACTTTTTCATAAACTTTATTGGTACATGAATATTTTCCCGTTAAGTTTTGATAATAGTGCTGAATATTGCATATTTACTTGTATATTACGGTATTTTAAAATAAGAATAAATTTAAAATAAAAGTTTCATAATAAAATGTCATGCAAAGTCTCTTTTTTTCTCATTATTCTCAGATAGTATATTCGATGGATTTAAGAAATACGTGATATAAAGAAATATTTCTGATTCTGGTGTTTAAAACGAGACTCAAAATAGGAAAACATCTTTCTAGTTTTAGATATATGAAAGCATCTGCCTGTTTAGATGATAAAAAATTTCTATATTCAGAACTACAGTTTTTACTTAGATGCTACCTAAAAATCAATAACCCTTTATTTAAAATATTTTATTGTCAATAGATTCTGCATGCGAAATCATTTTTATATCACATGAGGTGAATTAATATTTCAAACTTTAAATTTTAAACGCAGAAAAAGCCAGTAAAAAGACATGTTATAATTAATGAACACAAAATAAATGAATTTATCATATACTTTTCCCTTTCAGAAAGTATAATTTGTGTTATTCTTATGTAAAGAATAATTAATTACGAAAAAATATTTCTGTTTGAATAATGACATTTTTTTTATCTTTGAACTATAAAGAAATTTTGAAAAAGGCAATAGGGAAATAAATTATTAAATTCAGTTAATTCTGCAAAATCAGTTCATTTTTAAGAGCATATATTACAAAATACATTTTAAATATTTTTAAATATAATATTGTGAAATTTTCAATATTCACAGTTTTCATATTATGAAATACTATAAATTCCAAATGTTTCATTTCAAAACTTAAATTTTCTTAAATTGAGGCAAAATCATCTTTTTCGATGCGGTATTAATTATTTGGGAAATAAGTAATAAATTACAAAATAGCGATTTGAATATTTTACAGCTACAATTTATATTTAAACCTGGTTATATTTTCCCTATAACAATTGAGTATGTTATTACAAAAGAGGATTATATGTTTGAAGTTCAATTTTAGTAGTAAATTTCTTATACACTGACGCTTATATAATTCAGCAATTAAAATTTAGAACAAGAATGCTCTTTTTTTCTTAGTTATTTGGCGTTTTGTGACTAAAACTTTAAGAAACAGATATCATTATTCAATACTGTCGATAAAATAAATTTTAATAATATTTTATAAATTGAAGGGCTTATTTCAAGATAACCTTCGATCCATAGTAAAATACTTTTATGTTCTAATAATTTTTCTACTATTTTAATCTACAACCAAATAAAGAAAATAAAATCAATCTCTTATCATCAATTTCATACAAGATTTATTTTAATATTTCATTTGATATTAAAAAGACTATGATCCTCAAAATAGTTTTAAAAAGAATAAGTGTTTTTATGTAAAATCTATTTAGCATTTAAAGTAATCAGTTTTAGTTACAGTTTCTTTATAATAGTAAATTGTTGTTAATAAGTTGTATTAAACTTTAAAAATTATTATAATATCTATTATGTATACTAATATTATGTATAATATTAAACTTCTTTTTTTTTATCAGATACAATCATTTTTAGAGTAAAAATGGATTTTTATTATTTGTGTGGCCACTATCTCAACAAAAATATTTTGTTATTGAATATATCAAATTTATATTTTGTTATGAAGAAAGTATATTTAAATATAGTTTCACAATTTAAAACTAAACTTAATGAAAACATAGTAATAACATTTTGACACTTTTTATCAACAAGTAAATTTATCAATCAATTCCTTACATGAAATTTCCGTTCTGACGTCTGTTTAATACGATTGGTTTTGCAATGGCAGGTATTTACAAACTCACATGATTTGAATACCAATCAATTTATTTGCTGACAAGCAGGTGATGCATTAAAATAATACTCTACACTTCTCTGAAAATAATTAAGTCTCAAAATACAGAAGTATGTATTTTAAATTTGCTTAAAGGAGAAAAGTTTTGTATTTAAGTAATTTTACATTTAAAATAACTTTGAAATTATATCTACCACCACAGGTCTACAATGAAATGTAAAGTAAAATCTGGTGAATGACAGTGCTTTAAGCCAATCTTTCTTTTAGATTCTAATCAAACTAAATGTAATTTTTTGTCTGAATGACATTGATCGATTGAAAGTGTTAATGATTAGCAACTATAAAATTGATGCAGATTTTGAAACTAAATTGTAGTTTGCATTTTGAGATCAACGTATTATGTGTTATATATGGTGGCATTTGAATTTATTTTGTAATTGTTGATTATAACAATTTATCAAAATATTTAAATAAATATACAAACAAGTTCAAATAGGAATTAATAATATCAAATGAATTTTAAAAATAAGAAATTTGTTTTCTTTAACGCAATTACTATAGAATTCAGCAAATACAACAATCCCAATAGAACAAAAAGAAAAGTTATTTAAAAAAAAGGAAGATAACGCTTCAAAAAATGATATTTGCAGGATTAATTTTAACTTTTGTATTTCATTTTCTGAAAAATTGCTTCATTTAAAATGTTTTAAAAATTTACTTATTTTTAATCTAAAGAAAGGATTATTTTTCTCAAAATTATCAGTCTACTATTTAGAAAATACAATGTACCTTACCATCTTCTTTAATCCCTTTATTTAATCCTAATAACGTGACTACGAAACCATTTATATATAAAAGAACACATAAAAATAGATATATTTAAAGGAATAAAATTATATCTGTTAAAATTGAAAGGTTTATTCAGTTTAGAGTTGTTGCTCATGTACAGTATATTTTGTATAGTTATGTAAATTTTAAATACCTGCATATTTTATAACGTATTATCTAATAATAATATCTCAATTCTAATAATAAGATAAAATATTTTAGATCACAAAACTTTTGTTGGGTTTTCCCAGATCGTACAATGTTAGATCGTAGGCCACAAATGTTTGTTTTCAGGGCCTGTAAATTCTATCATTAGTTATAATAATGTAATATCTAACAATAATGTGTATCAGTTCTAATAATAAAATTTTGAGATCACATAACTTTAGTTAAATTTGTCCAGATAAATGTTAGTCACACACACACACACAAATGTGCTTTTTTTATTATCATATTTTCCATTACGTAAAAATTACGTAAAACCATTACGTAAAAATAAGGATTTTAAATTTTTTGAAATAATATGAAAAGTAGTTGAAGCTATATAAATTTACATTGAATTTTTAACTTCGTTAGAAAATATAAGATAAGTTTTAATCATTTTATGTAACTTATGGAGGAGATTTTCATTTTTTAAATAGCACACACCAGAAAGATTGTAATAATCTCAGAAGTTTTCATAAATATATGAAACATCTTTGATTTTAGATAAATATGCATAAAATTTTACTGTCAAATATTCGTTTACATCAAGTATCAATAAAACAAACTGAAGTCATCAATATTAAATGGGTTTCAAAAATAAATATTTGAAATTATATGACTTCTAAAGATCTTTATTATAATATTTACTAAATATACTACAAAGGCAAATATTTAGTAAATTCTACTACTTTGCAATTTAAAATTTTAATGAATTTTTTTATCACAGATTAGGGAAATATGTAAATAGATTAAAAAATTTACATTTTATATGATATATTCATATAAATTCTAAAAATTTAAAAAGTTAAAAATTTTAGTAATTGAAATTTTTTAAGAGTTTATTTTTCTAAACATATGTGTCTAAAGAAAAAAGTATTTATGAAACAATTATTTGTGGAAAAAATGGTATAAGTATGTTACTTCTTATTAAAAAATCATGTTTATAATTCTTATAAAAATATATTTTATAGTAAAAATTTAAGTTTTTTATAAACAAAATATGTTCTATATAATCAGAAAATATAAAACAAATAGTGGCAACTCTTTTTTTCAGTACATAATTTAGTTAAATTTTATATACATAGGGTATACTTAAAACCCACGATAGCATAAGACATGAGTAAAGAAATGATAAATGAAAGTTTGATTTCCATTAAAATTGTCGTACGGTTTAAATTTTTTAATACTAAGATGAAAAATTAAAATTATAAAATAATTAAAATTCTTTCACGATAAAAAGATAATTTTATTACAATAAATGAAATAAAAAGTTCTGTATTTAAATATAAATTAAGATATTGCTTAGTAAGAAAATATTTGTAAATATATCTTTCTTTTGGTAATTTAAATAGATTTACCGGTCACTGAAGAAGAGAAGAATATATGAAACTAAATCAAAATTTTAAATTTAAATACTTTGCTTTCAATTTTATTGGTGTGATATTGATATTATATGAGTCTCGAATTAAAATAAACTCTCTATTTCTCTCTTTTTACTATAGTTGATTACAAGCTAGTATCAATAATATTCTAAACAATGTCAAAAATAGAATAATAGGGTATATATTTTTTTATTCGATTTGAGTACTATATAATGGTCATAAGTTCTGCTGTTGAAAGTATTAACTAAAATAATGGGAAAAACATATTAAAATTTCACTATCATTACCATATCAGTAAAGTTATAGAATAATTAATTATTAAAATAAATTTCTTGCATGTTTTTTTTATATTTATAACTTAAAGTATAATTAGTGATTCTAAGCAGTTTATATCTAAGAGATCCCAGATAGTTAAAATAGAAAGGTTTAAGCACTGAAATTATTTAAATGTAATCCAGAAGTCTTCAACTTATTTAGAAACTTAAAATAATCTGTAATGAGTTCCTACATTCTAAATAGTTTCTGTTTATGTACGTACATTCATTCGTAAAACATTGAGTTTCACTTTATAAGCCATTTATTAGAGCAAATAGTTTATGTTCATATTTTTTAAAATATGTTTCATTCATTTAATTTATAAAAAAAACTGTTTTCATAGATAAATTTATTAATTATCAATACGTACTTATGGATTATTAAATGTTTCGTCGATGTATTTTTTACAAATACTTTTTTATTACTACATATATCTGGGTATACTATTTACAAAAGGGCTTAAATGCATAATATAAGATAAAGCTTTTTTTTTATATATGTCAAAAAAATAAGATTAATTTTATGTATGGCATTACTAGAGAGTTAAAATATTGTAAAATATTTTATTTAATCTTATTTTAAATATTTTAATTTTAAAAAATCTACATATAGGATTAATATTTTTGAAGTCTAGCTTGTACTGTAACAATAAGCTTTGATTATTTGACACAAAGTCGTGAAAAAATATACATAATTTTGCAAATTAGCAATTTATATTTTAATTTATTTTGACAGCTATATTTATTAAGATAATCTGCAAAAAATGATTAATAAAAATGTAATTTAGGCAAAAAAAATCTACTTCATCATTAATTCTTTATTAAAAAATTTTTTGAAAATTTAAATTAATTTACTGTGTGCATTGTATTTGCATTGAAACATACCTGTAATATGGATGGTATCCTTGTTGTGAAATATGAAGATCCATTGGTATGGACCCGTAACCTTCCGGTTGCATCATCATGGGGAACTATTTTAAGACATCGTCAAGAAATGTCAGAATTAACAGCTAAGATCTAATAAACCACTGAGCACAAAACAGGAAGCTTCTTGTCGTTCTTCCAAAGAATGTTCGTGAGAGATTTATTTTGGATCTTTGAATTTTAATATTGTTGATATAATCCGAAGTTTTCTGTTCAAGAAACTAAATTCAAGTCCATATCTGGAACTGATTCTGTTGTGATGCTATTTTACATCTCGTTTATTTTGCAGTATAATTACCAACGTTCTCACCAGTTTTATTGTTTATATCTCTAACGATGTATTATATCACTATAAATAGCAAATTTTTTAATAATTTATGCACTGAAGCAAGCCCTTTTGCATGAATTTCATAAAATTTGTTAAATTTATATTTGATAATGTTTGGAACAGAAAATAAATTATTTTGCAAACGATACCTTTAGTAAAAATCCATTCGAACAAAATTACAGAAATAGAATATTCTATTTGAAAAATGTTATTAGTTTTAAATAGGCACAAAAGGTAACAGTCGAATTTTTAATAATAAAACAATTTTTATAGAGAAAAATTCTTTACATATTTTGCACAAATTCTTTACATATTTTTTGAGAGTAAATATTAAAGAATAAATTCATCAGTTTCGTCATTCAAATTTCGAAGTAGTTAAAAAGTCGTCTGCGCCACAAATGCGGTGTTGCATCAACGCGTGCACTGATAAAAGTAAACAAGAAGGGAAGGAAACCGAATGATGCACATGCGTTACGGAACGGACACAGGCGATGACCACGTTCTTCCGCGCCCCGTTCGTTGTGTGTGACTGGTGCCTGCTACTTTTTAGTCTCACTATACGGGGAGCAGAGCTACCACGGCCTCCGTTAGGCCTAGGCCGTCCAGTTTGTGACGTCGAAAAACCGAAGACGCAACTGCCGTCGGTGGAATAGGGAACAAAAAAAAAATATTACCTACCTTAAAGCGAGTGATAGAAGGAGAAAAAAAAAAAAAACGGAGAAGGAAAAAAGGGGGGATAATAAAAATGAAAAGGGGCAGTACCTCGTCAGCGGCGCGCGGTTTTTTAGTACCCGCCCTACGAGTTGCGCTGCAGCACTCATTGCTGTGGTTGCCGTTCGAATAAGACGGTGTGGATCTTGAGCCGGCAGATCATGTGTAAGCAACGCGGACGTCGGCTACAGCGGTTGCGGCTTCTTGACTTGCTTTTTTTCGCTCGGTTCCTGCTTCATTCCTACGCCACAGTTTAAAATTTTCGAAAAAATAATTCCCATTTGAATATGCTGTTGAGAAATTGTTTTCTGTGTCATAATTTTAATTGCAATTGTTTTTATAATTTATTTATGTATATACTGACGTTATCGAAAGTATCTTTTAATATCAATGAACTTTTTGAAGATAAAATAATATTATTATAAAATGGACAATCATCATAAAAGCTAATATCTTCAGTTTTGAATATGCTCAAGAAAACTTTATGGTAAACTTCGCAGACATGACGGAAAAATAGTTGAAAAATCAAAGAATCTCTTCCAAACTATTAAAATATAATCCCGCATAAAATTTACCTTTATTTTTCAATCAATCAAGGTACTCTAGCAACAATTTACTCGTTGTTTTTTTTTAATTTATAAATATTAAAATCATTTAGATATTAATATCTTTTTTTTACTTGCTCTTTTTAACTTAATTTTATGGGAATAAATAACCATGGAATAAATTCTGTATAAGAACTAAAAACCACATTCTATATAAGTTAAGATTTTTTCAAGGTTCAAATGAATAATTTCAGTTTTTAAATATATATCGACATTTATGTCTTATTTTGGAAAATTTAAGTGAGCAATGAAACTTAAGTCATCTTTGAATTTGCTTAAGTGCAAGTGATATATAAGTTATTGAATGTCCCAAATCAATGTGACAAAATTTCAGACAAGATAAATCGCGCGAAACAAATCTAACGAGGGAATACTAAAATTATGCATCAATCTTTACGCTTGAATAGATAATAATATAAGATACAAAAATAGCCATCCTGTCGTTTTGCTACGATGAGATTAATATAAACGCAATAGTTTTCAGTTTTGTTTCTGCGATGGAGTTACTAACCATAACAATTTTATTGTTGACTAGTTTATTGCTGTATGAAAGGAAATAGACTCTTTTGATGAGCCTATTTTTAAATTGCAATATAAAATTACAGGAAATGAAATTATTTTACTGCTTAATTTTAATTTATGTAATAAATTAATTGTATTTAAAATAAATCTGATTTTGGCATAAAGAAGTCCAAACACGAAAGTTTGAATAAGTATATATGCAATTTATATAAGGTAACGAAATTATGATGGAAATTCATTTTCGATTAATTTAATTACTACTATAATATAATAAGCTTAGGAAATAAATGTAACATGACAAAATTTATCAAAGTATTCTATTATTCTTTATTTATAAAAGTTTTATTGTTCAATAAAAATAATTAAAAATTTAGTTTTTCATTTCATGTTTTATAATTGAATCAATCTTTTATACAATTTAAAATTAATTAATGCTAACTATTTTTAACCAATAAGATGACATTTAATCAATCTTCTAATAATTTTTATCTTATTCAATAAAATATTAGAAAAATCTAAGACATTTTTATCAAACCTTTTTAAATCAAGGATTAATATTACCAGTTTATTCACATGTTTTATTGTTTGTAAATTACCAAGAACTTTTGAATCCTCTTAAAATAGAAATGAAAATACATTATATTTTAAAATTTTTTAGCGGCAAAAGCAGAATAAATTGAAAATATCAGATATTTAGTATAGTACACGTCATAAATTTATAACATTTGAATAACAGCGGCAATACATATATTAGAAGAAAACTTGTATATATATTTTTTTTACTTGGATACAATTTGGAACTTTTTATCCAAATGTAATTGAAAAGTTTTAATTATTTGAAATTTTTCAAATAATCCAAGTTTACATCAGAAATAAAAATGTATTTAATTACCAGTTTTAAAAGCCAGTTTACATAAATATCTTTTATGCTTCTATTATTAAAAATAAAATTAGAAAACTTCATTTAAAAATTTTTACGTCGTAACTCAATAAAAATTCAAACACAGAAAATTTTCGATAATAAACTTCATATTGAAATTCTAATATGTTCGAAAGGATAAAATCGATGAAACATTTCTGCAACTATACGATTCTTAAAAACTAGCTGAGAATAATTTAAATAGTGAGAAACATTAAAATTCAAAACACATCCATCGCCCTTTATGTGGGAGATTGCGGAACCATTAGCAGAAATATTCAATCTGTCGTTAAGTATCTAAGTGAAAGTGGTTACACAGATGTATTAAAATTTATTTTAAACTTCATCACACTTTGAGAAGGTTTTAGTTACATAATAAAAAAAAAGAGATAAGTGGTACTTTGTTACAAATTTAAAAGCTACTTCTTAAGAGACCTTAAATATCTGTAACAGCTTAGAGCACTATAATCATGGGTTGATAAGAAACCAGTGTGGGTAAAATCATTATGGGTATCTTCAGATTTTTGCATATTTGAATGGAATAAATAATTTTTTTTTTTTGTTATCAAAAGACATATTCATGACTTTTTGCTTTTATAGGGGTCAAATGTGATTTTATTCTATAGATTTTAATCCTATTGCATAATAATTTCTAAAGCTATATATATATATATATAT
>JAPDSC010104767.1:56785-87661 GCA_026290005.1 Latrodectus geometricus | reverse complement strand
ATATATATATATATATATATATGTTTTATGTTTGTGTGTGTAGAGTTAGTTTTGGCCTGATAACAGTACGTTACCCGAATATTATAATTTATGTGTTATTTAAATAATTAATTTTACTATAACGATAAAATATATTTAAATTTTACATATATGCAATATTCGTTACCATGATATTATTCTCAAGTTAATTTTTTTTTTTTTAATAATTCATATTAAATTGTATGAAAAAAAATTTATTTAAGAAATTAGATTTCTAAAATAATGTTTTATCAGATGAAAAACAGGTTAAATTTTAAGTTTAAATGCCTAAATATTATCATCTGTATTCTCATCTGCATAAATATATTTATCTGTAAATAATTCATACTATTTAACTACGTTGACGTCTCATGATTTTAAAATATGATTTTTTATGCTTGTGTTTCAGTAAATTTAATTAATAACGAATGACTTTTAGAAAATATTATGAATTAAAAATAAATTAATTAAAATGAATGAAATAAATTATTAGATCTTTGACATTTTCAAAATTGAAATGTACATTATAAATTAAATTATAATCTTTGAGTGGGATTTTATTTTAATGAATGAATAATATAAATAATTAATGAAAAATATTAAGATGAACAAATTCCAATGTATTACAGCACTTATATGAGAAAATTAGTTTTATTTTACTGAATGATAATATTTAACTGAAATATCATGTTCCGATAACTTTACAATCAAGTTAATCATACACACACACAGAACTACACAACAAATAGAATACAAAATTGAAAGAATTATGATTGCATGAGACTATGGTTTTTAATTTTTGAAACATAAAAGCCTTTAATTGACACTTGAATAATTCGGTAATAATACATAATATCATGAATTATGCCAAGATGTTATGAAAAAATAAGACATAGGTATTTTCACTACATTTAAGAGAATATTTAAAGATTTTAAGAAATATATTTAATATCATATATTTCTCAATTATGTCTCGTTTGCCATACAAAGAATGATTTACGCCTACGGAAATAAATTTATCCCGAACTTATCGCTAAATTTGCCTTCTGAATGACTACAAATTTTCACATCACTTACGAGATTCAAACTACAGATTGATAGATTGAATATCATGTAACAATGTACCATTGTGTTACTAGTTTCGAATCATTTACATAAGTTTCTGGAAACTGTCGCACACTCTGTATAATGTATAGATTTACTCTGCACACTCTGTATTTTCTTCTGTGGAGAGCCACGTTTAGAGTTTAATCCCATCCAATGTTTATTTTAAAAGTCTAAGGTCGTTGTAAGGCAATTAGGATAGAGGATCCTATTTAAGTGCCACAATGGGACGAAATCTGGAAAATCTCTAAGCTATCAAGTAAACATGTGCATATCAAAAGCATAAAAGCCCACTATTCCACAGGTGCCTGGAATGGAACCCAATACATTTCACAATGAATAAGAACTTTACTAAAGCCAGTTAAACTGTACAAAATTTAATTGCCAATATAAAAAATATTGCTTTTATTACTAGAGATTTCGTTTATGGTGATTTTATAAATATAAGTATTAATCTTTAACGCGTGTTTGATGATAAAAATATTAAAACAGAATAAATAATAACTTTACTTAAATTAAGTTCTGCTGATTTTTATTTACTACATTTATAAACCCAACACACAAAAATTAAACGAAAAATGTTTAGTACAAACAAATACTTAAAAAGTCATTAACATATTTTATTAGATAAATACGCTTCAAATCATAGGTATAAAGCAATATATTAAAATAAGCAAAATTATTTGTTGTTACGAAAACTCTTAAATTAATATTAAGAATTTTTAAGCAAAACTAATTATAAATTTTATTCCAGAAAAATTAGTTACGATTCAATGGTTCAAACCTTAAATTATTTGTTCAAACGAAAAATTAATTTTAAATAATTATAAATGAAGCATGACAAAATAAATAAAATCTTGTGAGTTAACAGAACAGTATTTTGTTTCCGATTAAAGTTTTAAAAAGAATAGAAGTACTGCTACTAAGACGTGAGGATCTGAGCTTTTGTTATATTTCACAATTCAATTAATTTTCAAAACAACAAATTTCTTAAAATGAACTTTATTTATGTAGTAGGTAATTTTTCCGTTCCTAATTTCTGTTAAGCTTTTATTTGTTAGAAGATTTAAACTAATACACTAAATTGGAATCTTGATCTCATCTTTTTCAAAGAAAACTTTTAGTTAAACTATTTTATTTTTAACTAAGTTATTTAATTTAAATTTAACAAAAATACCGATAAAATAAAACCCTAGTAAATATATTTTAATCTGAAAATCTTTTAACTCAAACACTCATATTTTATTTATTAAAGCTGTTTACTTTTAAACAGTAGATTTATAAATAAAGTGATATATATTTATGAAAGGATTTAACAAAATACTAGAGAAAAGTTTAGTGTTATTTATAATGCGTTAGTAATTAGCTAAACTAATTACTTATTCATTTTAAATAACTAACATCTATAAAAGTAAAGGATTTTTTACACTTTGGTAATAAATCCATTTTTATTGGTAATTAATCGATGATTTTGCTCGCATTACTAATAAATATGAAAATAAATTCTACAAAATGTATGCAATCTTTTTTTATTGCAAATAAAATAAATTTATAAAAATAAATAATAAAACAAAAATAATTAACTTTTTTTTCAAAAATTTATATTTAACGTAACTTTATAAGTTATATAAAGTAAAATATTTATTCATTAATAGAAGGAGGGTCAGCGAAAGTTGAAAATTATTACACTTCGAAAGATTCTACTTAATACATTAATATGTAAAAATTTATTTTGAATTTTTCCTCTTGTATACATTTTTTTATTTTTCCGGATATTGTGAGTCAGATTGAATTCAAAACTATATAATAAAATGCAATATGAACAAGCAAATGTCAATAAAACAACTGTCTAATTTTTTTAATTTGCATTTATCAATTAAAATTATAAATATATCACCTGAATACGTTAATGAGTATTAAGAAGAGATAATTTGAAACAAATTGAATAAAAGTGTGAGCTAATTATAAAATTGAAATAAAAATTTGCAAATCTTTGAAGTTCTTTGTCTGTTGTCTGTGTTAATTATAAATTAGTATTTTTCAAATTTAATGTACTCCAAAATCAACAATATAAAAAAAACGTTATTCATAATTGAAATAATCAATAACAAAATGAAATTTTAAATACTAAGAAAAACCATATAATTTTTATTGATATTAATAAAATATTAAATATTCATGTGAAAAAGATTATTTCTGAAGAATTCCGCATTAAAATGGTGATTATAAGATTTTTAAATTGTTTTTAAAGTAAATACAATTAATAAAACGTATTCTTACAGAAACATGTACTGTATACTGAAATTTTAGTGTATTTTTTCAAATAAATAACAATTAAATTGTTTTTGTGTGGGTGTGTGAACAAGTCCATACATAAAACACCCTATTTAAAATTCCTATAACAATTGGGACTATTTCAAATATTGGTAAAATCATTTTTAACTCAGTTATAAAGCTTTTGCTGGAATTTATTTTAAAAATAATTCCATATTATCGTTGAAACTATTATTTTATTTCCTTCCGAATTTATTTATTTTAACACTGATAACAATTATACTCGTTGATTAGAATTACATGCTGAACAAAATATAGCAACAAATATGTTCAGTAATGTTTTTTAATACTTTAGTTCATGTCTTTGACAACTTTCAGTCAACTTCTTTGACTATTTTTATAAATATCGTTTTGGTTATCAGAATGAATATCAAATTCATCTGTGAGTGAATAAAATTCGTTTAATAGCATCGTTTGCAATGAGCAATATTTATGCATTTACATTTTATATTTGTACATTTACACAATGATATTCAGAACCATCGCTCTAAAGAAATGTGTATGTCAGGAGCCAAAGGATTACCAAGAATCATGCAGGAACATAAGACTAAAAACACAACCTAGACTCGTTTCATTATAGTAAATATAGGGATTAAAATTGAGAGGCATTTCACAAATAATTTAATGCATGAGTTTATGTTTACATAACACAAACAGTTGGGTTTACATGATTTCAAATCAAAACAGGCCTTCAAAGTTTCACCCAGGATTCGTAATACATGCCATCCAACGACGACCTAGTCATTATCATGTGATCGTGATTAGTTCTGTTTATGTTTATGCACCATTTGCCACATTCCTCTAGACCTCAAGGGTGCACTACTCATCTGAGTTACGTTGCAACCATATGTTCTTATATAATTTTTATAAGGCATTTTATCCTGATTTATGAACTACATTTAGGGCATTGAAAAATTGTCCTGAATTATATATTGCATATTGATAAGCATGTGTGGATTATAAGTATCAACCCTCTTTTAATAATTCAAAAACATTATACTGAATAGTTTTATACACTTAATAACATAAATGTATTGATTATTGGACGATGAATATAAAGATATGCATTTTTCAAAGCTTTGCGACTTATTGTAATTGTTATATATATTCTAATGAAATAAATGCATAAAATTTTTTCATTTAAACTATTTGCAATAAATTATGGATATTTATCATATTTCAAAAGAAAGAATCGCCGATAAGTGGTGTGATGCAGACAAATTTCAAATGCAGTACAAAAAAATGAGTGAAAAATATATATTGATGGTTAATTTTCCTTAAATAACTGTTCTGAAAAATAGTGTCGTTAAAATTAAATTTCTACTTAATTCTGCTGAAATAAAGACTCAGATTATGTAAAATTTGCATTTTGCTTGTTCACATTTTTTTTTACAATTCTTCAAATACAGTAAATGTGTTCAAGGATAAATACTTTTCCTAAACTATTAAATTTTTTAAAAATAATTCTTACTTTTAAAATGACTGCGAATATATTTTTAAGTACATTAGTACAAGTACAATTAAGAGTAAGGTATTATATAATAATACGAAAAATCAGTGCAGAGTTAAATATCAAGACAATTCTTTATAATTTGACAAGAAAAAATTAAGATAACGTCAAATAAAAGCAAATATAATTATTTTAGAAGATTTTTTTCTAGTGCAACGAGCGTAACTTGTGATAGTCACGTTCGTGAGGCATTTTTGAAATATTTCATAAAATTGCCTTCTTTAAGTTCAAAAATGCAATAATTTATATTGTTTCTCAGATTTTTATTTTAGATTAGTTGCATTACTCATGTTTTCATCTGACAGTCTTCAAAATCATCTCACAATTTTCGTAAATTGTTTATCTTGGGTAGAAAAATAGCAGAAAACTCCTTTTTAGAGGAATACATTTCTGACAAACATATGCTTACTTAAATATATTGTCTGGAAAAGCCTTTTATTTCAAATTTTGTTTTATTATTTTATATTATAAAAATAAGAGTGAAATCTGTTGTTTATCGAGCTTGGAATGAAAATTATATCCTATTTGTAATTTTTCTTTTTTTCAGTTTGTTCTTACATATTATTTAAAATATTCACGAACATATTATAAAAATAAAAATGTACAAATGGCTTTTTATCATAGATATAAAGTAGATAGTGGTGTTAAAGGAAATATAAAAGTTAGTTTTAAAGTTTCTTTAAAAACAAATATGTATTTATCATTTGGAAAAGCATTTATTTTTGAACACAAAACCAAATCAAATTTCTCAAATTCGTCTAGAACCTACAAACTTGTATATAAAACTTGGTTAATATTGCTTCTTTCACTTTATTTGATTTTGACTTCAATGACAAATAAGAAATTTCCATTGTAATATCAACAGTAAAAAAATGATAAAATTGGACTTTATAAAAGAACTCATTAAAATACTGAAAGCATTTATTGTTCTCAATAGTTTTCATTCAAAGCATGGGCTATGAAGCTGAGCCCTGTATTTCCAAATAAACTTTGAATGTTTTGTCTGTGAAAGATCTCAGACATGAAGTCTGTATCTCTTCACTACAATTCTTTAACATTCACGCTAGTTTTGTTTATGAATAAGAACTTGCACTTTATTCTATGCAGATGAGGTGATTTAAAAGCGCGCTAAAGTTTAACTTGGGAACTCAAAAATACAAATAAAAAAGACAAACATTAAAGATAAAAATAAAAAAGTTACTAAAGGAAAATAAAAATAAATATAATACTGAAGAGAGGAAAGATAAAAAAAATTGTTCAATCCCTTTTTAGAATATAAAAAAAACTGAAGCTTTATGTAGAACAAATGTTTTTAACATTCTAAATCACTTTATGATTTGAACTTTTCGTGAATTAAATTTGCAGATTTTGCGAAATTTGTAAAAAAAAATTAAAACTTATTTATACATATTCATTATGGTTCATACATGTTTTCAAATTTTTTATCCAAAGCAAAGTTATTTGCCTGTTTAATGTAAAACAAGAATTAAAAATCATGTATTATATGATAATAGTAATATTTACAAATAATGAGTATTCAAATATGCAATCATTTTGGCTATATATCATTTCATTGTTGTTTAGTCTATGTTTGGAAGAAAATGGGATTTAAGATTTCACAGATAATCCTTGTAAACCTCATTATGTTTATTTACAATATACACAGTAGTATTACTTTGGAGATAGAATATCAGAAGATTTTAAAACTTGCAATCTTTTTGGTAGTTAATATATTATTCCATTTTAAAGTTCTTAAAATTTTATGGATTAAATAAATATTTAAATATCATTCACCATTTTTATATTGTTCTTTCTGTAGTAGCCCTTTAAGTCGTACATCCCTCCTTTAATCCTACTTTTAATTTGATTTTTTTTCTCACATTCTTTGACCAATGCTGACGTGGTAAATTAGGAACAAATAATACCTCATCAACACTCAAATTTTCTGTAAGAAAACCAAAAGTTTGCTTTAATTGCCAAATAGTTTGACAAGAAAGGAATTCACAATGTTTAATTATATAATAATCATTTAAAGATGCTTTTATTAATTATTTAAAACATTTACAACAAATACATATTTATCATTTTTCATTATGCACAGTATATGAGTATTGATTCTAATATTTACATTTTCGTAAATAAAAGTTTTTGATATGAAAAGCATTGTACAAATATTTTGGCCACAATTCTTTTCTATAAAAAAATTAAGTGGTAGTCACATTAGCTTCGATATAGATTTTGCGTCTTTAAAACATGTATAAGCTTTATGTTAGCATTAAATATAATTAATTTGTTTTTAATAAAACAATTTTGCCATATTTAGTTTTTTATATTGAAATTATATTATTGAAATTTTAATCACATTTGATTAATTTTTACTGCTTAGTGTGTTCCAGTCTTCACATTTATTAATTTTACTTCTTGTTTATGTTTCATTAAAAAGTATTTATTTTAAGTAATATACACCATAATAGTGGGTGTCTTGTAATTTTATAGTATATTGAGGTTTATCTAATTTTTAAATTTATTATGTATAATGATTTGAAACTGCATAAAATTAATTTAAAATGTAGTAAAAGTATAAGTCACATGTTTTTTTAAAATAGTTTTATAATTTTGTGCAGGGTTTTGAAAGGAATAACTGGAAACCTGTATATAGGTGTAATATAATTTTATGCTTGGTTCTTTACTTTTAATTTAAACTTCAATTAATTAATTTTGTTTTAAATTAAGTAGATTAAACTCTTTTGAGCTCAGTAGCTCCCACAATCTGATTTTATTAGGAAAATTGAACATTTTAATTAATTTTCTAGTTCAAAGTAAGAATTGAAATTTAGTATGTTACGATTTTTAACAAATTAGAGAGCAGAAACGATAGCGAGAATTATTTAAACCAATTTTTTTTCTTAAAATTTTAATTTCAAAACATTTCGATTCAAGTTATCCATTTATAAAGATGCATCTATTATGGAACATAAAATAAGACATCAAAATTGAACTTCAATATAATAAAAACTTTTTTAATGACTTCGTTAATTATTATAAAAAAAAATTTTCTCAACTTTTAAGGACTTTAAATTTTAATTTCATTTGAATTTAATTGTTTTTAATTCCCACTCAATAGAGATTTTTTTTTTAAATTTTTCTTTTCATTTAAATTAGCTAGCTAAAATTACCTATTATAAATTGAGAAACGCTTCCAATTAGTATTCCGCTTCTCTTCATAACTATTCATTTGGTTTTAATTCGTGATTGCATATAATATTTTAAAGGAAATTTTCAAATGAATAATTTAATATAATGCAACAACATAAAATCTTCTTAAGTTAGAAATGATGTCAATTATATTTTTGTTCTTCCTCATGAAGTTAACATATATTTATACCAATAATTGTTTTGCAAATTGAAGAGAATCTAGTAACATTTAATTAACCACCTTTTGTATTATCACTTAAATTATTTTTGTTTTATACTTTTAAATTAAAAAAAAAACTAAAAGTAATTTGTTTGTAAGTACAATTTTAGTCAAATGTTTGCAATCGTAATATTGCATAGTATAATTAAAAAATATTTATATTTATTTAAGTGTATAAACGTCAGATTTATTTCATAAAATTCAAATGAAAATACATTTAAATAAGTTGTAAATGTTAGTTTATAAACAAATTGCAAATAAGTTAGTAAAAAAAAATATTTTATAAAAGTTTTGAAAATCTATTGAAAAACAAGAAAAATATCTTATAAACAGAAATCTAGTTTAGAAAGTATAATGATGAGATTGTCCGAAGTTTAAAAGACTTGTTTAGATGAAAATGTAATATTCTTGAAGTATTTTAATCGATTTGGATATATATTCCACCAAAATGTATGTAAATATTCAAACCATAATTATATTATGTGTGGGTTAGATAAATGAAACTGAAATAACTAAAAAGTATATACAGTTCTAAAACTTCATTGATTGGATCGCAATGAAATTTCAAATGGAAGTTTTGTAAATTACATGATCAAAATTTTATAAATTTGTAGTTTAAAATCATTCTTACAAATAGGATACTGCTAAAATTACATATAAAAATGCAATTTTACTATAAAAGTAGATTGTGTAGTTTAAAAAATCATTTGCATGAAATGATAATGACGCTGAGCAAGAATGATCTTGCAGTGATCATTAAATACTTTATTAAAATTAATTATTCCCAGCTGTTCCATTCCGAGTCTGTAGGTGCGACGACCAATAATAGATAACATATGTCTGTAAATGCAATGTACAAATGCCAAGCAAAGAGATTTTTCCTTAATTTAACCCATGACTTTACTTTTAACTTAATTATAGTTGAAGCTACATTCTACTTTGGTACATTTTTACTTTGATGAAGTGTTACCTGATTGTAAATGTGAAACAAAGAATTTTTTCTCAATTTAAACATTGGCTTTACTTTTAAACTAAATTATAGTTGAAGTTACACATTCTGATACGTTTAGTACAAATAAAGCGACAAACTTCAGAATGCCATCAGTTTAAATTAAGCTACCTTGTATAGTTTAACTCAAGCAAATTACTTTCATACATATATTTATTATAACTCGTAAAATAATGACTATAGATCATAACTTAATTGGCAGATTCATAGTTTTATTAAGAATACTGATTTTTATTCATAAAGGGTACAGTATATTAAAAAATAAATAAATAATTTAATGTTATTAAAACATTTATTTTTATAATAAATGTCAAATTTACTTATTATGAATTATTAATTTTGATACTATGAATGAGGAATTTAAAAATGAATGCAAATTAATGTTGACCAAACCTTTTGCTTCGTTTTCATTTGATATACGAAATTGTATATATTAATAATCTGAGTTGTTTAATATTATATTACAAATCTTCACAAAAATGCAATATTCGTCTTTATTTTAAGGACTATTATTTTTAATTATACCCCAATGTCCTCTCAGATAAATTCAGCTGAATATTTCAAATGAATTGGTGACTGTTAAATATATAATATTTACAAAAACTGTATACAACTTCCAAAGTTATTCTGCTTTTTAATATTGAACATTCATTTTCACAATAAGATTCTTTTTTAATGTTAATTTGAATTTTACTTCAAAATAACTAATTTATATTTATGTACTTAATTTTTGAAAGTATCAAATTATTCCTTGTTTAAAAATAAATAATAAATGAATCAAAATTCAGCTTGTATGATGAATGAAAAAAAAATTTTACCTCCCAACAAGAAACAAAATAAAAAGTTTACGAATTAAATTGCAACTCGCCGACCAAATTAAAAAGTTTACATTAATAAATAAATAAAATATAATTTTATTATATTTTATTTATTTTTATTACTAATTCTGTATTATTTTTATTTTCATACTAAATAAAACGAGAAAACAAATTCAACATAATATGATCAGTTTTAAAGTTTATAATACATTTTTTGAGAAATAAATAATATATTTGAAAGCACTTGAATATTATTCAATGATTTTAATATTATATACAGATTATTATTGAATCTTTGTATTTTTATGGAATATCCCAAATTACCGGTGATTATTATTTTTTATTTTTTCTTATTTGAAGAATGTATTTTCAAGTTTTAATTTGTATTTGTTAATTTTTATACTAAATTGAAAAAACACTTGATTTTGACAGTAGATTTAAGAAATCTACAGAGAAAATACTGAAATACGTTTCAATTATTGCACCGCACAAGAAGAGACTGTGAGGAATAAAAAATATTCTTCAATCTATTTCATACCTTGAATTTATCTAAAGCATGTGAACTTTCCATATTTAAACAATGTTTTATTATATTATATTTAGTCATGAAACTGACATTCCTGTAAACTAAGCAGTTTCAGGAGGAAATGGACTTTACACACGCTATTCACAAAGAATCATACTCTAGTAACAAGGTAATAAAAGGTAATAGCTTATGACTATTCTTAAGAAAATAGCGTTTCTTTTATTGTCTCGTTTTATGCCAGAAATTAGCCCTTTTGTTTGTTTACGGGAAATTTAGAAAGTTAACACTACAATGCTTACTTTTATAAAAAAAAATCATAGCACATTTCACATTTAAAAATGTTTAGCGAAAGGTTTTTAAAGTAAGAGTAAATAGCTATATATTTTTACATAAATTACTCCTGGAACGAAACATATATGTGCGGATTTAAATCAATGCAATATATATTGATTGAAATCAATATACCATTAATTTAGAGACTATTGTTTATTATAGCATCTGTTAACACAGAAAATTATAAATTAAGGTACAGGGAAGTTTTACAAACATAATTATTTGTACGTTGTTTGCAATTAAAGTGCTAAGAAATTTAATTAATTTTAAAAACGTACTTTAAAATTTGAAACAAAATAAAAAAATGAGTGATTAAAAGAATTTATTTATTTTTAGGAAAGAATACTCTGTATAACCTTTTATATTTTCTGAATCCCTTTGTTAAATATTTTATAAAAATATGTGTATTTTTTTGTATTATTCAAAATACATATTCGGTAGAAACAAACAGAATTTAATTTTGCAATAATTTAAATGGCTGCATGTAACCAGATTTTTATTAAAGTTTGTGAGAAATATTCATTTAAAATTTATAAATTTATAAAATAAAATTTTTAGTAATGAAGCAGTTAAATAATAAAACTATAATTTTTTTTATTTATTTGTCTTTAATAAACCATAAAAAAAACTGTTTTTTATCATGCGCATGCTTGCGGCATTTCTTCTATTAATTGTAGAACAGACCAATAAAGTGATGGTGAAATATAAAAAAAACATTAAAATTAGCATCTGAAGAGTTATCTGCAACAAACCTGAAAACAACGTAGTCTGAGGCAGCTACTATCCATGTCCCGATGGTGGCTCAAAGGGCAACAAGCATGAAATAACTTGAGCAAAAATTAAATAGTTTTTGATCTTTCCTTTTTTTCTATGTAATTATTTGAGTTTAGAGTTTCAGACTTCCTGAATGGCATTGGTGTGCTTTATATAGCTTTTTCACAATACTTGAAAATTATTCTTTGTATTTTGCTACAAATATAACTAAAATTCTCTAATTGTTGGATTACAAATAACTAAAAATTTCATTACCATATCAATTGAAATTGAAAATATTTTCCTAACTAAATTTAGAAAAAGAGCAATGACTTATGAAGTTTGAATTTGTTATATTTCAAAAGAGTAAATATGGCATTTTTTGAAATGGAGTAAAGTTTTGAAATTTCAATGAGTTCAGTTATAAAAACAGAAAAATTCATTTCTGCTACTATTTCATTTTTTTAATGATGAAAAACTGCAAAATGTACTGTTCATTTTGCTTGTATAAATCTCTAGAAGAATCATTTGTAAAATAATCAAATTATGCATTATATTAATCACAAACCTTGTGCATGGATGTTACCACTATCAATTAAAACACTTCGAAATACATCAAAACTAAAAAGATATATCAAATTATGTGAAAAAATTTGTTTTTTACCTGCATCAAAACGAATGAAAATTTTAAGTATTGTAAGCAAAATAAACTAAGATTAGACTTTGAAATTTAAAAATATTAAATACATTTTATAAAAATTAATAGATCAGACATAAAAGTGCAAAAAGTAAGCATCTGAATTAAATCTATTGCTAAATTTTTTCTTTAATCATAGTTAAGAAAATCGTAACTATAATTATAGAGAAGTAAAAGAGAATAAGTAAAATCGGCAAATTTTTCAGAGAACAGTGATTTAAATTAATTTCTTAATTACAATTACATCTAGAATTGGAACCATAAGCTTCTGAAAGCTCTAAAAATTCAGAAATTACTTGGAAATATAGTAATTATGAATAGTTATAAATTATTGAAATTATTTTACTGTCAATTTCATGTAATTTCCCCCCATAAATATCAAAATGACATATTTCATTTAACATGTTTGCGGTGACATTAAGCTCTATTTTAAAACATTTCTTAACTAATATTTTCATTATAAGTCTCAGAAAATTATTTTCCAGCAAGAAAATGTAATTACCCAAATTTTCAGAAATTCTATTATTTATGAAATACAAAATTATGGAGGATACTCTTTGTAAATAAAAGATCCAAGCATCTCATGATCAGATTTATTAAAATTTTTCATTTTAAAGTTACCGTTGCTTATGATTATTACCATCTATTTAATATATTTAAATAAGTAATTTAAACATTTATCTGAAAAGGCCAAGAATCCATCCAATTCAGTCTTTTGAAGATTTATTTTAAATTAGCAAAACTTCATCTTCGAGATGGTGGAATAATTTGCACTTCAAAGATAATTACTTTCAGAGATACGAATTTAGAAAAGTGAATTAGTTTCTAGGGAATTTTCTACTAAATCTTGAGCTAATTCTACTTGGTAATATTTATTCTTAAACAGGCTGGAAATGTCACCTCGAGAAATTATTGACAGATTTCATACAAAATGGCAAATTTGAGCTTTAAATTAGGTTATGTATTTCGAAATATTTCTATACATAAATCACCCAGATTGCAATTGAACGTAAATATTCTTGCTTTTTACATTTAATTACTTTATTGTGTATTATGTTTTAATGAGCAATTTAGGAATATATATATATATATATATATGTGTGTGTGTGTGTTTTAGTTTTCTAGTATACTTAATTCTGATTTTATAAAATAAGTTTATTACAAGTTTTTATTATTTCAAATGTTATACAAATACAATATGTTACATGATTTTATCATATGAATTAATTGCTTTTGAAAAATAAGACAAAATTTTGAATTTTACTAATATTTATTATTTGTTCATAATTAATTTTTAAAAATTTTAATTTTCTTACTAAAATGTTGATAAACTAGGAAAGGTAATATTAAAAACATGTATAATTTTTTAAACAAAATTCTAATTATGCTCGATATTATATGAGCTTAATGAAGATATTCAGTTATACACTGATTAATAGTTAAGCTGAATTAATAAAAATTTTCATCTATGCGAATTTTCATTGTATGGTTCTTGATGTTTATAAAATAAATGCGTTGCCTTCAAAGTAAATTTGCTTCTTATTTAACATTCCAGGCATATTTTTCTGTAGTCTAGGTCCATTACGTCTACCATTACAATTGTTAGTCAGATCATTAACTAACATTTCATGAAACTTAACACAAACTAACAATACAGACACAATCATTAAATACTCATTATGGAAACTATTATGTTTGAATTGTGGTATTCTGTTGCTAATAGTTGCTAAAAGAGTTACACAATGTCACTATTGCTGCTCTTTTTCTATTTGTGATTTCTATTTGAAATATTATTGAGATATAACTTAATACATATTCAGTTTCAAAAAGTTTTTATTTTTTACTTTTATATCTTGTCGAATTTAAATTTTTATTTTTCAAAGATTTTAATTGATTTTGAGTACTAAAAAAACTTTATTATATTTTATTAAAAGATTTTAAATAAATCTAATAGCAAAATTAATTTAAATACAAATTTGATTCAGCTTAAATTATACAAACTATTAATTTTAAGGTCTCTAAAACTGCAGAAATGCAAGTTTAGACTGAATGATTTATATTCTTGTAAGTGTTAAATGTTTGCTTCTTTTCTAAATATGCTAAGAAAGTTTTTAAAAATACTTAAAATTTTACTCACATATATTAATTGATATTATAAAGCATGATGCATTATCAAATGAATTCTTAATTGATTTATTTGAATTATTAAATACAGGTATATTATGTATTGGCAAAATTCAAAATTAAGGCAAAGTAGATTAAAAAAATCAATCAATTTATATTCAATCAATTTATTAAACAAACAATTGCATTTTTAAATTTTAAGTAAAATGTTCATCAAATTGAGCAGTTAAAATAAATGCTAATTGTGTATTTTCATGATGGAAACAAGAAGTATTTTTGTGATTATTTTGCTATTAAAAACTTTCAAAATAAAAATATATTCATAGAAACAATATATACATTATATAAATTTATACAATTTATAGAACAAAGATAGCATAATAAAATGAGAAAGTAATTCAATTTCTGGAAATAAAAATAAATTTATATGAATTTTTTAAAAAAATTATTATTTTTTTAAAAAAAAAATTCTGTTCTTTCAGTACAATTTTTTAACCATTATCATGAAAAATGTATTTTCAGAAACAATTCTTTAATAAAATTGAAACATTTTATTTTAATATAGCTTCTAAAACAGCAACATTGCGATTCCGTTTATAAACATTTTTGTTAACTTTGGATTTGTATGAAGAACATATAAAAATAAAATAAAGCAAAAAATTATCTTGCATGTCTTTCAAAAGCTCAGAACAAGTGATTCTCTGAACTCCAACATAGTCGAACAAAGGTTATACATCTTATTTCTGAAATTTGAATTCAGGCAAAATCAATCTTATGAAATTAAGAGAGCTATATGGCATACAATTCAGTTATAATATTTTTTATTTAAATTGTGCTTCAAGTAAGGAAAAAGGTTTACTTTCCTTAATTTTTCATAAAATTTATCAAATTTGTATTTAAAGAAATTTACTATATTTGACAATTTGAATTAACGAAATTTTTTCAATTCTAAGAGTTGTTAGAATTAGATAGAAAATTACATTAATTTGAATTTGAAAAAGTGCATTTAATATAAATAATATATAATTAATCTAAAAACTAAATTTAATAGAGGTACAAAAAATATTGCCTTAAAAATTTATAACATATTTCATTGGAAGTCTAATTGATGTTACTTCATAAGAAAATAAAGAAAGGTCGATGCTCATTTGGAATGATGTATTATTTTTGTACTTAATTCTGTTTTTATATTTTTAAGACTAAATATCTTGATAAAATAATTTTTCTATGTCATAAATACAAATACTGCTTTTTCTGAATTTATTTTAAAAACATAATAAAATTATTATATTTATTATTAATCTACTGATAACATGAAAACTTTTCAAAATATTTTGAAGAAAGGAATATTTTTCTATTTTTTTTCTTAAATAAGTTACCAATAAATAATTTTCAATTGATATCTAAATATAATAATTCGTTAGATGTTCGTGAATCTGCTTTTATAAGAAAAAACGTTCATGAAATATTCAGTTACCTGGAATGAGTTAATTCTAAAAATTTGCATCTTATATAATTTTCAAGCTAACAATAAAATATTTGTCAAAGTAGTTTTAAAAACGAAACAAGTATAAACATTTAAATTAAATAAATGAGAACTAACTATGCTGTATATTATAGTTAAACATTTTTATTTTAATATATGCGTAATATCAGATTGCAAATATCATGCTCCATCTAAAGATACTCTTTTTGGATAAATAGTGTAAATTTGTAAATTAATTTGCTGATTATGTGTCTGTTTGAAATGTATACTGTTTGACTGGTAATTAAATTAATTGATTGGTATATTATAATTAATTAATTTTTATTAATGGATTTTCTATTTTTAGTAAATTACACTTTTTTACTGCTAATCTTTAATCTACGTGTGCACCGATTCCTTGCTATTACGCCAGAGTATTTTTAACATAAGAATAAATTGATTTACTCCTGTTCATAGACACACCGGCGATTGAAGCAGTCAATTATTGTTATAATTGGTTTTCATTTGCGCAAAGCAAGCCTTCCAATAATTTGTTATTTAAAATTGCTAATACTTAAATAATTACTTAACTGAGAATATGAGTAGAATTTCAATAATTAGAGTCTTATATTTTCCGACAGAACTCACTGTCTATTAATCATTATTAAAGAAACTGTACGTTATAAAGGATTTTAGCAAATAAAGTGATTCTCTTTTATTGATGGTTTATTTTAGGTTACAAAATGTGTTGTAAAACGTATTTAAAAATAATTAAATAACACGAAGCAAAACTTCAAATGTGATTTCTAATAACAAAATAACTTACAGTAAATAATATTTTATAGACTCAAACTATATAATAAACTTAATATTTTTAATTTGACCAAGTTAAAAAATGCTTATTGTTACTTAAAGTATGCAAGGTAAATTCAATTATTCATGTCTCAAAAGCAATAATGTATATAATTTCTTTTATTATCAAGTAAATTCGTTCAAATTCTTTTTGAAACGCAGAGAAAAATATCGGATTAAACTTAACAGTTCATAAATATATAAAAGGAGTTTCTAGGAAATTTTTCTTAAAAAAATAATGTATATGCTTGTTACATAATTCAGAAAAACTATTTTTTACATCTTATATTTTCTCATCAACTATAAATTTATCAAAATTCATTTTATATGTCAAAGATTTTTTTCAAAATGCTATTAAATATAGGAATATTCTGAAAAATTTAGAGGATTATATCATTTAGAGGATATAATTATAAGATAAAATACAAGGCTTTAATGTTCAGTTTACGTAATTATTCGATTTCTAGAATAATAGTATTTAAATTTTTCAAAACTTATTTTTACTTATTTGGTATTTCTATTAGAAGATTATAATAATGATGTCTAAAGAAGCTGGTTTTAAAAAAATCCAGGGATTCAGTGATAAGAAAACAAACAGGTAGTGTTAATATATATCAGAATCATAATGAAAAAAAGAATTATAATATGTTTTGAAAAGAAAAGTCATTGATGACAATAGTGAAAACCATATACTTTCTTTTACGCTTTTGTAACAATTTTTATTTTCCTACACATTATTTTGATTGTTTACTTCCAAAAATTAAGTACTGATAGATAAGGATTCATGTGTTCTCTAAAGCAATTGACTTATTATATTTATAAAGTGTAACCAAACGAAATATAAATAGAAAATTTATACTATTTAAATGTATTTGAATATATATAATTCAGAATTCTCATTTAAGTAAGATTAATAAAACCAACCGCTTATTAAATGTCGCATTTTCCTTATTAGGAAGTACTATTAAACTATTTATGTGTTGAATGTTCATAAGCAAATGTTTTGTCTAATCTTACTGAAAGGACTAAAATTTATAGTTATATGTGGAATTTCAGTAAAAAAAAATACTAATTTAAAAATATTTTAGTCATGATAAAAACAATTATTTAATTGCTCTCTTATGTTAAATGCTTGATAACGTATTCCTAGAAATGCAGAAATTTGAATTTGTATAAATTGATATTTAAAGCAATCAAAGCCAAAGGTTGGATCTAGAAAACAATTATTAGATAGAAGTTTTTTCAAAAATATTAGAACGGCTCATAATAATTACATCGAAATTAGAAAGCAGAAAAATTTATAATTCTATTGAAATCAAAGGAAATTTTGTCACTGGATTCAAAGTGCAATAATTGCCTACTAACTAAATAACATTTCATATTCAATTCAATTCAACTGGATTGAATTGAATTGTAGATATGAAATGTAATTTACTACATAATAGTATAAAATACTTAGGATATATGATTTGAAGGAAAATATAATGTAATATTATCAAGAAAACCACCACATAAATATATCATGAGCTTCAAATCTGGAGTTATTTTAAAATCTTTTACTCTTCTTTTATTTTGTATCTTTAATACTCGTCCCGGAGCTTTAATAAGATCTATAAAAGGAACGAAAATAATTTTAATATATTGGGTGAGGAAATTGGCACTAATGCGTAAAAATTAAATACTCATTAGCTCTTCTTCCAAATCGAACACATTGCTACTACATTTACACAACCTTCAAAAGGTACTAATTATCAATATCAATACTCTAAATGTCAACAATTAAATATCAAGAGCTCTTAATAACAATGTTTTTAGCTGTCTATTGTAATACTTTTGCATAAAATGTATGAGAAGGTATCGGGAAAATTATTTCCTGATTTAAATATTATATCACTGCTTCATTACGTTTTAAATATTAACACTAAGATAGTAACCTTACAGTTAAAAAAAACAATGTGAAATTATTGCATTGTAAATTATATTAAAAATATTTTTTTTAAAACATTCAAAATTATGTAGAGTTTTTGAGCAGAGTTTTGACAAAAATAATTCGCAAGCATTCTTGATAATTATGAAATATATTCAAAAAGCAGTTTCAGACACAAAATAATTATATTGAGTGATAAAGCAGAATTCATAAAAGTTAATTTTTTAATATATATATTGATCATCGAAATAGAAAACATTAATTATGAAAAACTTGTATGTTATTTACATTAACTTAAGCCAAAATTTATTAGTTTCAAATATTCCTCAATGTTCCAATTTATACTTATATTATTTTTTTTATAAATAGACATACAAAATTTATGCATCAAAATACATTTCAAAGTACTATTTATACAATTTTATGTTTTGAAAAAATGTTTAAAATAATGCAATACATTATTTGAGAACCTTAATTTCAATGAAGTAGAGGTTCAAGTAATTTATAAATTATTAATATTTCTAAATAAATATTCTCAAATAATTCATAAAATGTTAATATTTTTAACATACAAAAACAATACATTTATAAAATGTAAATATTTTCAAGACCAATGTTAACTTCGTTAACTGCTAGTAAATTTTTACTTTTTCTATAATTTAAACTATATAAAAAATCAGATTGACTAATGAAATTAGTTCTTAAATAAGATCAAATGAATATATTTTCCATTTCAACTTTTGCATTTATTTAAAAATAGAAATTATTTCTCAATGAGGCTTCATGTTTTATGTTTACAGCAAAGCTTTTTGTATTTTCACTGATTTGTTATTTGAAAATATATAAAATTTTAAATAACTATCTATTCTAATTTACAGGAATTGAAGGAATATTTTACATCTCGAGTTGAGTTCATTTGTGAAAATCAGCAATTTTCACTTTAAGCAGTAATACGTCTACTTTAGTGATTAAAATACTTAAAAATGATAGGAAGTCAATGTCACTCCCGAAACTGAGAAATTAACAAAGTAAAAGTTATTTACACATTTTTTTAATTTTAATTTTAGAAATAATTACACGGGGAAGGAATTTCATTCAATTACAAAATTTTCTTAATTCCACTATTCATATTTACCATGAATAGATTACTTACATCTCAATTTTTATAATTTTTTTTTGGTTAAATTGTGGTTTAGATCCCATTCTTCCCCAAATCGCGAATTGGAAGCGTTTTTTCACGCATGCTCATTAATTAATCTTTTGTTTTAGCTTTTTCATTAATCGTTAATTAAGTTTCACTTTGAAATAGCGGTAGAAGTTTTGCCAAGGCAACGGGGTTTTTGAAAAAACGCCCAAACAGGGGAACTAAAGACATTGTCACCCTTTTTCCCCTATATTATGTGGTTGATTATCATTTACTGTTTGAAATTAAGATAGAAAAAATCGTTATAATACTAATTTCTGGAAATATATTTTGATAAAACATGTAATAAATGAAGTAAAATTGTAAAATATAAATTAAACTTTATTCTTACAAAATTCATATTTATATCAATCTATCCACTAGAGCATTATAGAACTGTTATAAACATCTTATATAGCTGCATATATTTATATATCCTGTGATTATATTTATGTCCTTTCATTTTGGAATACGAAGAGCCATTTTATGAGAAAATATATTGTCTAACGAAGGTCGGATGAATGAACTGTGGGCATAAAATAACTGCACAAAATTTTTACGAGCAAAATGCTGCTCCCAAATCTTGATCGTAAATATTTTTCTTGTTTTCTGGGCATAATCATCAAAAAATTGTATAAATCTACTTTTATTAAGCTCGTATACACTTAATTGTGGAAACATTATATTGAATTATTAACATTAATTGCAATTAAATATATTACACTCTTTGTGCTTATGAATTATTCACATTATTTATTTAAAGAAAATTAATGTAAAATAAAATACAGAAACATTTATGATGTTTGCATAACAATTAACTATACTAATGAATTTTACAAATATAAAACTATGTACTGAAGAATAGCAATTTACACAACAGTAAATTTATATTAAACAACTGAATGAAAATAATTGTTTGATATAAATTTACTGATTAATTGCATATATATATATATATATATATATATATATATATATATACGAGTATATCACTAATTTCAGTGCTTCTATCTACAAAAAAAATATGTGTTTGTATTTTAATAAATCAAGATTTTAAAGAATAACCATGTAAAATTTATAAGAACTATGTCACCTCACCAACCAGACAACATTTCTTACGAGCTTAGAATCGAATGTCGTTAAGAATTCAGTTCTCCAGAAAAGCACTTTATTGTCAGAAAGGGAGAAATTTATCGCTCCATTTGCTCTTCCTTTCTCGTTGCACTTTTAAGTGCGGCAAATCTTTCTTTATTGTGATGGATGAAAGGCACACCGTTGCTCTTTAAAAGAATTATTTATGTTTACACCATAAATCAAACGCATAGATATTTGGTGTTTCTGATGAGAGAAACTTTCGCTAAATTGATGATTTTCTTTCATTATGATTAAAGAGAAAAATGATGTCTTTGAGCTATTGTCTCAGTCAAAATATCTAAAGAATAAAGTTTTCATAACCAATCAACATTTTTTTGTTCTTTTGTTTGTATACAAAAGAATTAATAGGAACATCATAAAAAGGAAATATTGAAAAACGTTTTATTTCAGATTGTATACATGCTGATTCAGTAAGCAACAAAACAATAGAATAATTGCAGTTTTTATTTTTGCTTTTAATAAGTTTTATAAAAATTTGAAAACTACTTTTTATCTTGTATGATTTATAATTAACTTATAATACTGATTTTTTTCTGTTTCATGCAATGGTTTGAAAGCAAACGAATTTCATATAAAGAATGACGATTAAATAATCTTTCCATGAAACTGAAAAAAATATTTAAATTCTTAAAACATATGAGTTCCTTTTCTTGATTTTGAAAAACATTTTTATATTAAAACTCTCATAGAACGTCTTTAGAATGAGATGATGATTTGATTGTGTCACATATTCATTTAGTGAAAATCCTAGCTTGAGCTATATTTCATCACATATTCAAGAAAACGATAGGTGCACAAGTTCATAATTTTTTTTTACAAAACTTAGCAAATAGGTAGCTTTGAAAGATACGCATTATATTTAAATCAAAGAGTTATCCAACATTTTATTTATTTGTAATACGTTTGGAGTTATTCACATTAATTTTTTTTATGTCGGATAACTTTTAACTGCACAGTGTATACATTCTTAACAAATACACATGTATACAATTTTTCTAAAATATTCTTAATGTTTGTTAATTATCTTATCTTAATATTTGTAATTTATTTTATATTAAAATTATAAATAATAATTGGTTTGTTGACGCTCTTACTATAAACATTTTGTAAGAAAATTTCGTATCTTACAAAATTTTTATAGTGTTAAACTCAGTAGTTACAGTGACTGATGATTTAATTTGAATCCATTTTAAGCATTACTTTATTTTAAACTTCACTTATGGTAGTAATTAGTTTCTTTAAAAAATTAATCAAGGAATATAATACTCATAAAACGCAAAAAAAACCATTTAAACATATTTACATTATTAAGAGTTTTAAAATATATAAAAATATATTTACAAAAAAGAAAATATCTGATAATGTTTAGACAATAATTGTTCAAAATAAAATGCTCTTAATGCTTTACCATTAAAAAATATTAAATAATTAATTTAAGTTTTTATAATCATTATAATAAGTAAAATATATCAGTAGTAAAATGTTTTATATTATAATGAACCATGTTGGGATAAACATTTCGTAAGTGTAAGAAAATACTTTTGTTTTATTTATTATTAATATAATCTCATTTCAGACTAAGTGGTTACTATTACAGTTTTACTCTGTATTTTTAAAATACAGTACAATGGGCATTAATACCAAAAACTCTTAAATTTATTCTAAACAAATTCATTTATTCCTTCGTAATTTGTTGAATAGTACAAAATTGCATTCAATTAATTTCCTACACACTGATGTTTATTTTCTTCTAATTTTGAAACACATAACAACAATGTGCATTATCTAAATTACCACTTAAGCAAATACAAGAAAACAAAATAATCTTCAACTAATTATGACACATGAGAAGTATTCATTAAAGTGAAACATTTCGAAACAGGATTTTTTAATCTTAAATAGAATTCAATATTTCCTGATGCTAATTACTGTGTGATTAATCCTTGTAAACTTATCTTTAATTTCTAATCACAAGATGAAATGAGAACCATCATCAGTAAGCAATTAATTCTTGATATCTCAATTTCTTTTCAAGCAATTCCCTTAAAATAAAGTTTTAAATGATAAAAAGAAAGTAAACATTTGTGGTATTAATACAATAAAAGTTTAATTAAACTGTGAAAATGGTGTTATGTGCAATATTAATTACTTGCAATTCTTCGATTTTGGAAATATTTCGTTTCATATTTAAGATTAATTAACTGCATAAATTTCAATCATTAAAATCAGTATTTCCTTAATTATTTAACTTATGTTTCACAAAGAATTAAATATTCTCAAATGTTGTGTTCTATTACAACACATTTCTGCATGTAGTGTCATTTAAATTTGCAGATTTCAAAGACAGCAAAACTTTTAAAGATTATATAAAATTTTCACACATGTTAAAAACAAAATTCTTTTTTAAGATGATTACAATTAAATTATAAAAATCAATTGAACAGTTTAAAACTTGATGAATTTTATTTTGATATAAATGTATAAATCATGAAAATGTTTATCTTATTTAAAAATTTACAAATCATATCTAATTTAGCTATCTAAGTCAGAATATATTTGTGAAGAAGCTAGCAATTATCCCTTTTAATGAAATCTAACTTTTATTTCTTTTAAATTCCCAATAGCTATATGAATTGTTTTCGCCAAAATGTTAAATGGATTTTTATTTTTATTATAGAAACGCTGTTATAAGATCTGTTACTTCAAATGAACCAACATGAAGCATATTATTTTCAATAAAATGATAATTTTCATTGAGTGAAATGTTGCTTTTTTAATTTAGAATCCCTGGAAATCAGCTAAAAAGAAAATGCAGTTCTCTCTTTTATTATTTTAAATTTAAAAAATAAACATATACATATATATTGTCTAAGCAAGCTGTGAATTTGGGATAAAATGAATGATTGATGAGAATTTGAGAAGGGCAGTAATGGAAAATGGTTTATATAAATAAAAATTCTTCCAAATATTTTAAAAGAGAATGTAAAAAACTCAAGTGTATTGGAAGAAGAGTACCACGTATAGAAATAAAGTTCTTTCCTAACTTTTCAAAAATCCTACTTAAAACAATAGTAACCTTATAATAAATTATGCATTTTTTTTCAGTTTTAGAAAATTATCTTGGAGTATTTTCGTTCTTATTATTAGATTAAAATTGAAGATTTAGTTTAATCTTTAAAAAATAAAAAGTGAAATGGTTTTTAAAAATAAATGTACAAGACATTTTTTCAGATATTATCCATAGTAAATTTTATGTAAAAATTCTTTGATAAAATGAAAAATTATTTTTATTCAAGCAGATAATTTAGCCATGTAAAAAACATCCGTTTGTGTATAGAGTGTATGTATATATAGAAGAAAATTAAGTGAAAGGAGTTAAACATGTGTGAAATTTAAAATGTAACAAATTAAAGGTTTATTGAATCACCAAATATTACAAGGAATTTTAAATAGTTTTTGAGAATATTTCATTTTACAAAAATAATATTAATGTTTATCATTTGTAAAAGCACAATAATTTATTTTATTTATATACTTGTTTTTGCGAGGATGCGGTGCAAAATAAGAAATATCAAACAAACATAATTAACAAATTATAGAATACTTGTGAAATACTTTTTGTCAAATAAATGATACCTTTGAAACATGATGCCCAATATGGTTAATGTCTTTTCTGTTATAGCTTAAATGATTTTATTGTTTATGTGATTCTCAGTTTAGGATAGTTACAAAATGTGTGGACATTTAAAGGATTTAAACAAGACTTATTACTTGCATTGTAATTAATTTAAGAGTAAATTGTTATTAAAAATTCCGATAATATTGATGACCTAAAAAAGTCATTAAAATTACATTACATAAATTACTATTAACTGATTATTTAACTAACAACAAACAATTTCTTTAAATTTAATCATAAGTAATTTAGAATAATACTTCATTTACACATGCAAATGTAGTAACGTATTTCATTTACACGTGCAAATGCAATAAACATATAAATTGTTAATTTTTATCGGAAGCTTCCAAAGATATTTTTGATTAAGAATAAATCATTTAAGTATACTAGTATGAAGCTACATTGTTTTCTAGAAGTTTACGTATTTAGCTTCTGGATTTTGCCAAAATTTTATTTATTACATCTTTTCATTAAAGTTTTCATACTTTACAATATTATGATTTCAGCTATTTTGAAACTTAATGGATCAACATTTTTAAACATGTGTTCAATTAGCTCATCTTGACAGCATGTTTCTCTACATAAACATCTTTCTAATTTCCAATCGATTAATTCATATAAACAGGATTCCAAATTTATGGATATAAGGCAGGTATTATTATTTTAATATTTCATCAGAATAGTAGTTTAATCTATGTCACCTCTGAATAAGCTATTTAAATTTAATTTCAGAAAGTTGCAAAGGATATTGTAACTACAGTTACATTTATAATGCAGAACATTTTGATCGAAATCTAACAACATTAAATCTTTACAATATCATTAAATTTTGTTCTATATAATAAATTAATCCGAAAGTTTAACATGTCTAATTTATATTTTTACTCTGATTATAACTGGTCATTATTCCTTGCATTAATTAAAATCTATGCTTATATGGATGTTCTTAATAATTTAATGAATATTTTCTATATAGAATTTACTAAATTTAAAATAAATCACTTTAATTATTTTTGATTAAATAAGCATTTTACGAATAACTTTAATTTTAGTTTGTGTGACAATAAATGAAGCAAAAGCAATGACAAAATATTACATGAACAATCGGTAAATGTTTATTTTAAATATTAATATACATTTGATTTTTATATATCATAAAATTAAGCATTTTTAAAACTGAATATGCTTTTTTATATTGTTGCATTTATTTATTTCCAAAATTATCATGCTTCATAGTTTAATTTTATTTGATTTTAATATTTATGTATATGTATATTATTTGTTAGACCATAAAATATTCATAATTTGATGGACATATAAAGTAATTAATTAATAATATAAGCACAATAACTAAGTAATAATTTAGGACCATAAATTTATTTCTTATTGACATGTAATCACTTTGCATTCTATATTTCAAACTTTTAATTGAATTCACTGTCTCACAATTCTTCATTCATAGCATTATCAGAAATTGTCCATGTTACCCTTTATAAGAATGTAACATGTTTAGCCTCTGTTCAGGAATTCTTCATTTCTATAATCTATTGCTAACATTTGGTCCTGGTAACATTGCGCTATACTTATTGGTAACATTGGGCTACAAAGTGATTTGTACTAACCACTGGTAAACTTTTATGCATTGAAATTTTGGCAGAAAATTGAATCACAATTTAAAGAAGTAGGGGGTTTAAATTTCATGTTATTATTCAGCCTGGTGAAAATATATTTTTTTATTATAAAAGGTAGCTCTGAGTAATACATAATGGTTGTTGTAATATTAAAAATGTCATGAAATATACTAAATTTGTTAGGATGCAATATTACTTATGTGTAATAATGAAAAATGTATTATTAGTCTTAGCTCTAATTATTATAATTTGAATGCATATTAATTTATACGTTTATATCTAATAAAAGATTATTCAATTTAGAAAAATTCTGTAACCATATCTTATGCCAATATAATTAAATTATAAATATTTGATGATAAGAAATTCTGTAAAATTCATTTATTTTCTGCTTGAAAAAATTAAACTTAAAAATAGATTCGAATATAAAAACTGAAAAAAGTTTTACGTTTCATAAATCACAAGTAATTTAGCTTTCTTTAAAAGTATTATTTGATAAATAATATGATAGACGAGCGTAAATCTCAAAGTTTTGCTCTGGCTTTACATTTACTTGGTCATATTCCAATTTTGGTTGATTTATCCAGCATTTTATAGCAAAGTGAAAAACAATTAATTTACACTGAGGAAGTTTCACTCAAAAATAACAGAAATAAGAAAACACAAATGACTATGAAAAAAAAACTTTTTTGAGGGAAATTTATAACCAAACTTTGTTATCCACAATTTTATTCTTATTAAAATAAAATAAATGGAATCTCAGTTTTTAAAATTGGTATTTAAAATAAATGTTTAATTTCTAGAGCATATGATAAATAACATATTTTAAGGAAAACATTAATATTATTTGAAAAATAAATCTCTTTGTAGTTTATAAATAATACTAGTTATAAGGAAAGCTTAAATTTTGGGAAAAATACATCATTGTCATCCTTAAAATTTATTATAACATATTATTTCCTAACACTTATAACTGTTCTTTATTTCCTTACGTGTTCACATTCTCCAGTTCGAAAAATTGATTCACTAATACATGAGAAATATCTCAGCCATCATCATTTTTAAAGTAGAAAAGCTAGATTGCCCTGATTTAAATTTATTTTTTTTTTTTTTTTTTTTTTTTGCAACTGTTAAAAACGAAATACAGCAACTACTGTTTTATGAAAATTGCTCAACAAAACCTTATTATATGTTTTTTTTTACATTTTTTTAACTATACCTAAAACGTAAAAAGTTTTAAGTTTTAGTTAATGAAAAAAATATAAGAATTAAATGTTATATATAAATATATTGTAAACATATTATAGATTCACACACACAAAAATGTGCATGCGTAAACTTCATGTTATTGTGATCTACTGACATTCTTTAACTTATAATATTCATTGCGAAAATTGCACATTTAAACTGCAGAAGCTAGGAACAAGACTAATATTATTAAATATATAAATGATGCAATAATTCTAAGATTATTTCTTAAAGGAAAATGTGGTTTATAATATGAAATCATTGTTTTTAGTTGAATAAAGGCAATTCTGAATAAGAATTGCATCGTTTTGTATAGATGGCAGTAATTTATGTAGTGCTGCATGTAAAAATTAGTTTTGAAATTAGAAAACTAAAGCATTTTCTAAAATTGTACACAATGATTTACAGACATATTATTAATATTATTCTGATAAATTTAAAATATTATTTTTAGTTCAAATTTTATCCATACTGTTCAGGATGTTCATATTTACTTGTACTAATTAGTTCAGTAAAATGTATATACTTACTTATCTTGTAAAAACTTAAATGATATATATATATACATGTTTTACTGGTTTTATTTTTCACAGAGAAAATTAAAACATCAAAAAAGGGTGTTGTAAAATATTAATAAACATTGACGAAAGAAGTTATATAATATACAAACAAATAAGAAAATATAGTAAATCTCAAATGATTTAGTGTTATATTTTTTTCATTGTTAATTTTCTTGTATTGTTGTGTCCATAAATATTGGCATTTTATAATTTTATCTAAATAAATTACATTAATTAAATTTTAAAAAATACATTTACGAATGTCCACTAGATTTCGAAATTAAAAGAAAAAGAAACTGTGTTTTAATATTCATTTTACAAATATTATTGCATTGTTAAATGAATTTATATATTATATAACATTTTTTTGTATTGAATGAGATTATAAGAAAATATTGGACAATATAATATTAACTTACTATTAAAGATTAAATTTCCATTGGAAAGTCATTTTTTCTTTAAAAAAATATATGATTTAATAAAGTAAAAAATCTAATGTATTTTGAAAGGGTCATTGAAATTCGCAATGAATTTAAAGCAAAATTTTAAAAATTGATTAACTGTTATAAAATAGCTTGTCAATTCTTTGACGACTAATATCACGTCTACTAACAATGAACTAATTGTAGACGAACATTGTCTACAATAAATATCTAAAAGAGTACCGATAATGTAGAGAAAACTTTGCCGGTACTTTTTTAGGAATGTTTTTGATAATTAGACGTCATTGCACTAAAGGAAAAACGTGCTTAGTAAATAAGCTTCTAATACAAATTTTATGATATCTTCAGCTTTACATTTAAAAAGAAAATTGAAGCATAACCATATATTGGGTCTTTTTTATATCGTTATTTCAGATGACAACAAATTATAAATTTAACTATTGTAAAAAAAATGATCTATGAAACATTTTAAAATAATTCAATGATATGTTTTTAATCTTTCTTTCATTGATCTATGAAAATGATATATGTTTTGATTTCATTGTTTATTTAAGAATATTTTCAGCTGAATACCCATATAAAATATATTTAAAATACTTTATGGTTGAATCAATTTCAATAAATGTTAAATTTGTTTCTTTAAGAAAATATTTGTTTTACATAATCACGTTTTGATTATAAATATTCAAGAAAGAATATTGATTGCTTAGGTTAATAAAAGGAAGTTTACTTTATTCTGAAATATGAAATTTCGCAATCATTAAGTTTAAATAAATTGAGTTAATTATAGTTTTTTCCACATGGTAAAAAGTAAATAAATTAAAGTATTTAAATTATTTAAATTTAGGTTTGTAAATATTTTAACAAAAAGAAAAGGTATATGGTGTAAAAATAAATGTTATTTACTCTTTTATAACCCTATTTTAAAAAAAACACAATTTTTCCAAAAAAATCTGAAAATTTATAATTGATAAAAAAAATTGTAGGAAGGAAAGGAAAAGAAAAAAAAATGTTTCACATGAAACTAATTTTTAATGTTGCTGTAAGGACTGTGAAATTTCTTTTTCCACTGACTGTTTTAAATTAATAAATTATTTCTACTTTTTGAGTCTTGTGTTCTGGTTTTCTTTTCTATAACCTTCAAAAAATATTAATAGCTTCAATGTGTATGCATATTTCTGAAAAAAATTAACTATTTCTAGTGATAATAAAATTATTTTTTCTTCTCAATAAGATATTTTTATTTTATAAGCTTTATTGTTATGATTGAACATCTTTTGATGTATAAATTTCTTAAGTTATTGAAAACTACTTAATTAATTTGAAATACGAATATAAAATTATATATGTTTTTGTATAAACATAATCATTATATTCTCATAAAATGCAGAAAATAGCGGTATACTTGTCACATATTTTGTATATGCACTAGCAAAAAAAAAAAAAAAAATCATATGTACTGCATCAATATTTTTAAAATACAAATATGCAACTATTTTCCAGAATTTTTAGAAATAAAAATAAAGTTACGGTAATGCATATTAATTAAATGTTTTGGTTTATAAAGAGTGTTAAAAATTAAATTTACTGTTTCAGAAACTGCGCATATGAACTATCGAACGGAAAATATCAGGGCACCCAATGCACAGGCTCTAAAAAATTCAAAGCAAATGTTAATATTATAGTGTTGGTCCCCGTTTTTGCATCGATGACGTCTGCACAAGTGTGACATATTTTCCAAATTTTTTAACAGTTTCCATAAGAAATGGTTCCAGGCTTTTTGATCCCTGGCTTAAAAATTATTGGTTTGATTTGTTTCGTAAACAATGTAAAAATAATTTCGAAGAATATGATATGCTATTTAAATTGAGGCATTGAGAATCTAGTTTTACAAAAATATTTTCATCAAAACTATGGATCCAGATTTGTCGGTGTGCGGAAGTGTGGGTAACCTTTTCCAAAATATTGCACAGAGATGGGAAGACAGAAGCTATGCTAAGCAACCTTGACCCCTCGCTTCAGACCTTGCTTAGAAACATAAACTCTGATATATATATATATATATATATATATATATATATATATATATATA
>JAPDSC010104767.1:18295-38022 GCA_026290005.1 Latrodectus geometricus | reverse complement strand
ATTTTAAACACTGTTACATTTTACACTCTGCGAATTTATATTATTGAAATAAAATAAATACGACTAAATTTTGTATTCTTCTGTAGACCTCCAGGTATTTTCAAGAAAGTAAATAACCCATCTTATGATAAGAATTGCTTCATAAAACATTTGAATATGTTTGTTTAAATTCACATTTTTCTAATGTTCCTAATTTTGAATAAAATTTATTGTATTATTCATAATAGTTATTGTAAGCAGAACAGGTAATACCGATTTAAATAATAATTAAGGATATACTTTTAAAACTGAGAGTAAATTTAAATGAACAAAATATTTTTATTTAAACTAAACTGAAAATAAACTGTTTTCCTAAATTCTTATATTAAATTTGTTTTATTTACCATAATTTTGCTTGCATATTGGTATAATATAAATATTTTTATGTAAACTTGATTCCCATTACTATATTACAAAAATAGAAAAACACGTCTCATAAACGTATGTTTATAAGAATTCATTCATCAAGAAAATATTCACTCAAGATCATTAAACATAAATTGGACTTTTATGAACAGAAATTAAATTAATGTGTTCTATTATAAAGGTAATTTGGTAAATTTGAATACATCCTACCAATTATTATATAAACTTTGATCAGTATGAAACCATTTTTTTTATACAAGATGTGACAGAAAAAGGTATCAGGTGATTAAGTTGAAAAATAGCCAACATTTCAAACCTTTCAATTCTGTTTCATTACATTGTTATTTCATTTCATTTAATTTTGGAGAATTCTTGTTTAAATATAAAATTTATCACTAATATCACAATTTAGTGATGTTAAAGATACCGTTTAATTACTCAGTGACAGAGTTTCTCTCACCAATCGAACCGAAAGTCTGATTTCAATTTAAAAGCATGCATTTTTGTATTTAAGTTGTATTTACAATTTTTTTTATTCTTAATGTATATCATTGCAATAGTTGAAAAAAAAACTAAACTAAAACTGTATACTTGATTCAAGATACTACTTCTTACTGTAAAAATAATTATAAAAATTATTTATACACAAAACTATTGTAATGCAAATTCCTCAATTATGTTTTATAAAATTTAAAACAATATATCTAATAACAAGTAAAATAAGCAAATTTGATTCTATATAAAATATTTTTTATGACATTTCTAACTCTCGAAATTAGTTTTACTGTACAAATGTATATTAATTAATCCCAATCACATAAAATCAAAAAACAAAAAATTCTTGAAACTCCTATAAAATTTTTAAGCCCTTGGTTTAAAAGTACTCTTTAAAATATTTAAGAATAATACTTAAAAGGACCAATTTTTTTTCTTTTCTCTCATTCTCTTAGAGGATATTTTCGAAGTGCTTTAAATGTAAAGTGCAATAAAGAGTTACGTAAAAAGCAATAAAATGTAGATTATTTCACGAGTAACCAAAAAAATTCTTTAAAACAAAGCAAAATTCCTGAAATAAAATGGAAAATGCAAAAGTTGATTTTTATTACTCTGTTCTCCTTTCTGAAAAGTAGATTCTTATTCAGCATCATACCCCTAACTTGGATAATAAATCAGATTCTTCTCCTACAAATGATAAAAATAATTAAATTGCTTAAGAAAAACATAGAGGAAAAGTAAAAAAACAAATTAGAAGACTTAAGGAATGAATATTTTGGGAGAAAAAATTTCAAAACATTAGAAGAATAACCTGCAAAGAAGCTAGAATTTTTTTATCTTTTTACCTAAGAAATACTTAAATTCAACAGATTTGATTATACACACAATAAATATTTTTTAACATTAAAATTTTTCATATGAGTGAAATAAAAAGATAATTTAATTAGATAAATCCATACAAAATTTATGTATAGAATAATGTTTTAAGGTATGTATAGAAAATGTTCTTTGGAATCCATTTTAATTTGATATGAAATGCGTGTTATCAACTAAATATATTGCTTGTGACAAAAAATTGTAACGTTATGTATATAATATCCATGCATTTGTTCCCTTTATAATACTTATTATCAGAAAATTATCATTCATAATACGCTTTAGTTAGTTTGATCTTTTTGCATGAAAGCTCTAAGCAATTTGAAATTCAAGTAACTATTTTGACTGCACACTTTAAAAAGTTTAAGGTGCAATTTTATGAGTCATGGAATTATTGAAAATTGATTTTACATTTATATATATTGCTTAATAATTCTAAATATATTACAAAGTTCAAACAAATATAGTTTCTCGTATGCTTTTCGGTAGATTTCGAAAAAGAGATATTTTTTTATTAAAATGTCCGATTGCATTGATAATTTAATATTTTTTATTTTATTTACTAATTAAAAAAGCATTTTAGTGAGTTAATAATTTGGAAATTAAAATGTACCATTACAAATTTAAAGGTCTTGTGACATAAAGTTAAGAAATTTATATTATATTTTATGTATACTATATAGTTGATAATATTCTCAAAACTCTATACAAGAGTATTATGTATAATTACTTACTGAATTTCGTTACATGTGAAATTAAAAGGGAGGAATGGTCAGAGTTTCAAAGACGATTTAGAGAATGTCAGGTCAGTGCATCGGTAACAACAATGGCATTGCTTTTAAGAATATCAACAAGCAACTTGTCAAAGATTATGACATCATATAATAATCTTGGCAAAAAAACCTCCACGAGATGAAACTGTTGTGTTTGCACCAGCATACTTCTCTGTATCTGTAAATAAATGAGTATTACCAGTTGGATAGATGGAACTGGGAGAGGGGAGTTTTCGTAATTTAGAAGCAGAGACCAAGGAAAATACTAACCCAATATTTGACTTGCCACCCATAGAGTAATCTTTTCAATTGGAGGAGATAGCGACCCCAATTTATTAAAGTGTTCCATCTTGTTTTAGTGAATATGAAGGATCCTCGTTTCCGCCGAGATTCAAAATCGGTACTTTTCGATCATGAGAATGACGCAATAACCAAACAAACCACCGCAGACCCCCACGCATGAAACCGAGCAAAAAATTCAAATTCGCAGCAAGAGGCAGATTTTAAGGAAGGCCGTAATCCTCAGAAAAAAGATCATGGACCCAAAATTCATAGTTAAACAAAATGCTTATCCATAAAAAAAATTACATTTTTAATTTGTTTTTTAATATTTTTTTTTCCTAAATTTTATGTAGAATTTTAAAAGCATGTTTTAGTTTATTTAGCCTCGCTTTAATATTATCATTATTGCCACCTACAGTCATAATTGAATCCAAATGTATAAATTTGTTGTCACCTTAATCACTTTATCATGTATGTAAATTGTGTATTTGGGTTACAGTTATTGAATTTCAGAAATTTTCTTTCCATTTCATTTATTTTTTTTATTTAGAAGACAAATATCTCTCTCTGTGCATGAAAGAATATCATACGACCCCCAGAGGTACAAAATATGTACTACATAACAATTTAAAGATAAATCAGGAGATAAAAAATAAAAGAAAAATAAGAGGAAAAAAATTATGATATAAAAGAAAAAAAGAAAAGTTAAATTAAATAGATAATTTTTTTTAAAAAAATAAAAAATGTCTTTTTTTCACTAGTTCTTACAAAATTGGAGGGCATCTTTTTTCAAGTCTTTACGAAGCTCATTCTTTCCTTGAGAAACAAATGGGCATTCAAGAGGAATGTGAGAAGGGTTGTCAATCCTAGAGTTGTAGATGCACACGTCACTGTTTTTGATATGGAAAAGGTAGAAGAAACTATCTAATTTCCCATGTCCGGTGAACAATTGAGTAATTTTAAAGTCATATAGATACAGTGGTTTTTAATCCCACGGAAAATTCAATCTAAAAAAGTGTTAATCCACTTACAGTTGGAAGAGAAAATAATCCCTTCTAGTCCTGCAGGCTGCCTCATCGTAGCGAGGGGGTGTAACTGGGTGGAATAGGCAAAGTACGTCGGGAGTGTATACTCCTGGTAGGGCCACTCAAAGCGTGAAGGCTATTACACTTTACCCAGCAAAAGTCTACAGGCATCTGAATTAAGTCAGTCCTCTACCATTGGCGCTCGGATCTCACGAGTTATAGTGGTTGCTCTTTTCCTCCACCTATGAGTAAATGGACTTGTGGACCTCGTCTAGTATATTACTAGACATGGAGATTAGAAAGAAGAAGAGAAAACAAAATCTGAGTTCCATTCCGTGATGATGTTTTTTTTGGGCAATGAATTAAGAAAAGACTTGGAAAGACATTGGCATTTTTATTTGAAAGTAATAAGGAATATTTATCCAAGAAATATGTTCTTTTATTGCCATACATACAATGGTGAATCTTAACACATGAGTAATGGAAGGAAATATTTTTAATATTGCACAAGTGAATAGAAGTCTGGACTTCTACAATAAGGTTTTCACAACATGATACATCTTGCAGATCCAGATATTGAGTCACTGCAAATGAAAGTCTTTTAAAAGGATTGTCTATAGCATTTTTCACAGCAAGATTAATGCTGAGTAATTCCACTTGGAAGATAGAATGATTAATACGGTACATCTTGTGACTCACTTCAAATTCATTCTGAAAGTATACGTAAACAAGACCAACCTTTTCGTTAACATTACTCCTATCTGTATAAGAAATAAAATCATAGTCTTCTTCCTTAATGCTATCAAATGCAGCAAAAGGAACAGGAGATCTTATCGATTGATAGGAGAAAGAAGAATTATTCAGGAAACCATTAAGCTGGTTACAAAAAGTGTCTTGAGCATAATGACAAGCTTCATTTTAATAGAGAATTACAACAACAAGATGAAGAAGACCAGAGAGAATGAAGAAAACACGATATCTCTTAACTGTTCTATATCCCTTACAATCCTCAATAACAGTCTTTGAATTTTCCTGATATAATAAGGCCTACAATTGTAGCATTTCATGAAATCCTAATTCTTTTCTTTTACCTGTTTTCAGGACTAAGTTATCTAAACAATGCTATCAATATACTCGGATCCTCAATCACGTTATCTAATTTTCATATAAATCCACATTTTTGGATTTTAAATGTTATTCTAGTGATTAAGTCAAAGACAGTATTAATAAGCGTGCATGATTATAAGTATCCTTGTATTATATCTGGTCGAATGTTAAAGCTGTCAGCTGTAAATTATGATAATTTGTCATTTGCTTTTTTCATATAATTACTGAATGATTGATATTACTTTTGTGGATAATACATGAGTTTTAAAATTTTTTAGAAGCACTTTTGTTTTACTCTTTCATACACCTTATGAAAAATTAAAGAAATTAAATTAAACAGATCTATATTGTTCAATATTTTTCTATAATGTTTCTGAGATTAAAAATTTTCATCAGAATATTTCGCTTTCCGCAAAAAACAGTTTGTTATTTTTTTTTTGTTTTTAATCTATACTTTTTTAATTCTGTTGATTAAAATTAGGGTAAATATTTTTAATAAAAGAATGATTAACGAAGTAACACTCGAGGAATTCATTCATATTTTGCATATTCAGGAAGGGGGTTAGTATTTTAATATATAGATAATTCCTATATTTTCATTAAGCTTTTAATTAAAATGAACTATTAATATAGATCAAATTTTACATCATCATGTAAATTAAAATATTTATTCACTTTTGATAATCGCATATTATTTATATAGTCTATAAAAATATAAGTTCAAAAGTGCGTTTTTCTTATATACATTTAGAATCTAATATATTTAAGACAGAATATTTCATACTATATTCAGAAACCAAGCAAGCACTCAATGATTTAATATTTTCTTATTTAATATATGGAAATCATTATATGAACAATGACATTTGAACAGATAAGACATCATGAAAGTTAATTGCTTGGATATTATATATAACCTATCTCACAGATAAATCATCATTTATGTATCACTAATCATACATTATGGTTTCAGAAGCTCAACATAAAAAATTATACCCTAAAACACTCTAATTTCAGTCAAAAATTTAATATAAATCCTCGTTTGATGTTGAAACACAATTAAATTAGTGTTGAGCCATTTTGTCGTGACTACTTTTATCTAGATAAGATAATTAGATTTTAGGTAAAACAGAAATCTGTTGTTCGATGGTAAGCAATCAACTTTGCTGAAAATGCAAAAAGTTTTTGTATTTCCAGATGAATCAGCCTTTCACAAGTTAATTGGCTCTATTTATGTAGAAATTTACTTTATTAGAGTTAACAATATTTTCAATGAGTATTTGGTATTAAGGAAAAATTCCATTAAAAAAAGAAAGCAAATTTTAAGTGGAAAAATGTAACAATATCCCTAATATTGTAATAAACATTGGATATACATTATCCTGAATAGTGGAAGTATTTAAATAAATTGTGCTTACTTTAAATTTCATAATATAGTGTGAAATTTTATGAATCAAATAAATTTTAACAGAAAATGTGTTTCTCAAATTTGAAATTATAAAAATAAATTTATACAAATACTTTAAATGTGTTAAATGTTTTCTAAAATAAAACTAAGGAAAGAGGAGTTTAAATTTAATGTGAAGTAAGCATTCAATTAAAATTTTAAGGCACAGCATGAAGACTTGTTGAAAAATACTGAAAATGTTTTTATAGTTTTAAAATGTTTCATTTAATGCCAGTATAATTTAATTTTGAAAATAGGACATTCTCATATTTAAATTTTTATTTTTTTACTCTGAAAATTATTTTTGTCGCAAGAAAAATAGTAAATGTAATGTGAATTATTAAAAAAATATATTAATAATTCGAAATACACATAGGAAAAATGTTTTCCAATGATTGAAATTTTAATATTGTTCAATTAGCAAAATCTTTAATTAGCAAAATTATAAACTTGTATTTTTTTAATAAATCATGTGACGTGAATGATAAATATCAATACAATTATGTGATAAGTTAAAACTACGATGTGTATTTACTGTTTAATATATATTTGATATAAATTTTAATAGTCAATAAATAAATAAGTTATTTTCAAAAAGTAATGAACACGAGTTATACAAATCATGACATGTTAACTTGCTTATTGGTGTGTAAAAAAGATTAAAATAGAGAAAACACAGATAAAGTAACTATTGTCAACTCTTACATCCCACAGTTACAATGATCGGTTTTATGCACCAATAACTTCGGCAATAATCAATGAATTATTTCCTAGATCCTGTTTCCAAAGTATAGAAATTAATTTTTCCAATGTCTCATTATTCATGGAAGAATAACTTGAAATACTGAAAATGGATATCAAATATATTTTCTTTCCCAAACTAACATATCAACGGAAATATTTTATCACTTCATTCGTTCTAATAATCGATGACCGATGCAAATTCATTTGTATTTGTTTACATATGCATAATATAAGAACAGATGTGTTAAAACAAAACTACCTATATAAGCTTTAATTTATTGAATTTGAGCATATCAGATTAAAATTTGTGTTTCTACATGGTTGTGCCTTTTAACGGACTTTTATCATATCGTACTTTTCTTCGATTTATAAAAAATTCTCTTGATAAATAATTTTATTATTAAAGATCATTATAAAATTTATTTTTAAAGATCATTATAAAATTAAAAAAAAATCTGTAGAATTGCTCGTAATTATTATTTTTGTTGCAAATATAAACATTTTTTTTTAATTTTAGACAAAGGGTTAGATAATAAAAAACTATCTATTTAATTTGCAAAATATTAAAATTAATGTGAAGTAGCTTTCGATTAATGACATTAAGATAAAATCAGTTTTTTTTTTAATTTTGAACTCAAAGGAAATTATAATTATCAATTATAATTGAAAATTTGTGAGAAAAAGAATGAAAGAGACAAAAATAGGAGAAATGACAAATATATTGAAAGTCAAGCTGAAAAAAAATGTGAAAGTAAACTCCAAAAAGTTACTTTCAAATAAAGTTAAATAAAACAAATAAAGTAAAGAAAACAAAATTGATAATATAGAAGGCAGTTAATATGTAAGAATCCAAACACGCCTTAAAATAATTTTAACCAATCAATTGATAGTTAAAACAAATTATGTCTAGTTTTAGATTGATGTGTATTCAGAGGAAACCTTTTATTCACTTTCATATACTATGCTGTAAGTAAAAAAAAAACATTAAAGTTACTTAAAACAACATTTTAAAATATCATTTTCAGACAAATTAGCCAAAATATTTTGTCAAAAACATTTTTTAAAAAAAACAATGCATTGAAATTAAAAAAATATGCACTTCATTTTTTGTTTGCAAATTCAAAGAAGAACACAGAGCAATAAAAAAATAAATAAATAAAACATCTACTACTATTTCTTGAGTGCAAACAACAAATTGATTAAATTTTGCATTAAATTAAAATATTTTTTCAAGATAATTTCAAGATGATACATGCTCTAAAATTTTCATAACTTTATTTTATGGTTTTAAGTTTCAGTTTGTTTAACAAACTGAGACTAGTATCTGTTAATGAGCTGAATGTTCAACACATAATTACGAAATCATGAACTACTAGAGGTTCTTAAAGGTTTATCTGTTAAACCAAGGAAATAAACTTTCATTATAAAAAAATAACGAATATTTTTTATGTTAGTTTTTAAGCAATTATATTAACTTCTGTTGGTTTGGCTACATTTTTGTTTTCCCGTATCAAATAATTTCAAAATATATATATTTGAATTTACAGATATTAATTAAAATGTCTTCTTGAAAGTATTTTGTACCAATGATTTTGATGAAATTCCTATGACAAATGAAGGACTTTTTTGCTTATTATTTTTTAGACATTACTACTTGAAAATAATTATAATGAATTTTAATTCATACAATATATATCTTCTGAAGAAATTTAATTTCACTAAACTCTTTTTTCGACTTTTCTCTTAAAGGAAGAGTACATATTTTGGAAGCAACTGAAATAAGTTTTGGAAATTAAAGAAAAATCATTAATATATTTTGATTACTTATATTGTTAAAAATTAATAAAAATGCTTTGTAAAATGATGAGATTAATTAACCATAAAAATAAAAAAAACCAGAAAAATAATCACAAAACTAGCTTTTTAATTAGCTCATCATTCTTTGCATATAAATCGAATCTTTAATAAACTGATTAAGAAAAACCAAGTATTTGACTAAAAAACAGAAATAAAAAAAACAAAACAAAAGAAGGAACATTTTTGGGTTTGTAGTAATATGATTTTGCATTCTAATGAAGTTCTTAAGATGTAAGATATAGTAAAACGAATATTGATTAACTATTATTCACAATCTTTTTTTTTCTAGAAAAATATTAAGGTTTGCAAAAAAATTCTGTTTTCAGAATGCAAGCTTTGAGTGTCCACAAATAAATATTTTTTGGAAAATAATTTAAATTTCAGAACTGAATCAAAATTTTTTCTTTTAATTCCTATTTTATGATTTATTATTTTGTAACTGAAATTTATGATTACTTTGGATGAAATCAGTGTCATGAACTGTTAAGGAACTAGAAATTTAAACATTCAGCTGCTTTGAATTGAATTGCTTAATTATATTTTGCATGGCATACTCAGTTTTTTTTTCTTTTTTATTACAAACACAATTTGTCATTTGTCTCATCGAGTACAATAAGCAAATAAGCAAAATCTCATTTTACATCTTTGGTCCTGCTTTTTCTCCATTTTTGGGATTCTCAAATGACGTGGAATAAAACTCATAAAATATCATGTATAAAATGGTCACGTTTCTCTTTGTGTTAACATTCTTCAAACTCTTTTTTTATGTTTCCACGTCTCTGGAAGTATAAGAAATTATGAGAGATATTTGGGCATATTTTATCAAGAGAAATGGAAGAAAACATTGATAATAAATCAATATTTTTTTTACCAGTTTAAGTAATGCTGCTAAGAAAAAATTTCTTCACAAATAAGATTATTATACATCCAATTTTATATTTACTTACATGCGAATTTCTGATTTAAAAAAAAGAAAGTACCTACTATTATTATTAACATTATATTTGTCGATTATTGTAGTTAATTTGTTGCAATTAAAACTGTATTAGTGATTGAATGAATGAAACGAGACTGGAATTTGAAGAAAAACTAAACTATTGCTTTAGGGAGAATTTTATTTTGATTTAATCTATTTTCTTCCTTGATTAAAATCTAAAATAAAAGTTTCTACATTGTAACATATAAAATAAATATGGCTATTTCACAACATATAAATGAAAAAACAATAGAAAACGACCATTTATATTTGTCTATTGCGTGAAATTAACTTTTTAAAAAGACATTTAACAATGTCATCAGTTGACATTCCATAACATCTACACATTTCACGATATAAAATTGCTTATAAAATATATTATTATATAACATATGTAATTACTATACATTTATTTTTATTTACTTTCAGTATATAGCAGTGGATTAGGACTGTGTTTCAATAAAATGTAATAATATTTTACTCAAAAACATGACACTGTAATTTATATCAGTTGAATTCTAGCTTATTTTATTATAAAATTACAAATATACAGTTTTAATATTTTAATATGTATCCACTATTTTTCAGCTAATTTCATTAAAAATATGGACACTCATTATAGTTGAAAATCAAATCTTAGAAATGTCCTCTAAAATTAATTGTTTCTTAAAAAAAAGCGTGTTTATAAAAAAAAGCGTATTCATATAAAAATCGACAACTGATGCATATTTTGTAATAAATAATTAGAACAAACAAACCACAATTTACTTTTTGTCTAAAAAATATTTGCTAAACGGCTATTTAAATTTCCGATATAATTGAGTTTGCATTCGTTAAATCTCTTTATCAGTTAAAACTTTACTGCTTCGATTGAATTATTTTACGTGAAAAACTCACCGATTTAAACTTTAATCTAAATAGGTACTATATTATAAGATATTTGTGTATATTTTTTTCATGCTTATCAGTTTATATTTTTTTATCATAGATGTATTTATTTATTACCAAATAAATTTTATTGAATGTTTCCATAAGAAATTAAGTAAGAAAAAGAAAATTTTCATTATTGACTAATTAATAAAAATATTTTGGAATAATATAATCATGCCTAGGAATCATCTTCAGTTGTTTATATATTTAAAAAATCCTAAAATTTTAATTACCATTTTAACAAATTACCATATAACCAAATTACCATTAAGTTACCGTTTTAACAAAATTGGTAATTTTGTTAAAATACAGTAGATAAAAAACATATATATTCACATGTATGTAATCCTAATATTGTTGTCGAAATTAAAAATTTATCAACACATTTAAAATTAAACAAAATATGATTATGACTAAAGAAAATTTATTCCATTTACATTTATCTATAACCATGTTCATAGCATAAAAATGTTTTCAGAAAATTTGTATTTACATTCTGAAATGCTACTGAACAAGAAATAAATTATAGAAAATACTTAGATCCGTATTTTCTGTAGGTTTTATTTACCATTATACTGCAGAAGGAAAGTTTGTTTTAGTACTCATCCAGAATTGAAGAAAGAAATCTATAACTGTCAAACTTCCATCCAAACTTTTCAAAACAATATAAAAATCGAGAATTTATTTTTGTTTCTTATCAATAAATTGGATCAAAAATACAAAGTGATATTTCCTTTACTTAAAGGACCACTTCTACAGAAAGAAATTTTTACTGTGTTATAAAACTTATTATTTAAAATTATTTCTAAAATATTTTATTTTTCAATCATTTTTCAAATTTTTCTGAACTTTTGTGTTTAAAGCAGCAAATTATCTTAATTTTTAAAATTGAAATAAATTGATTTTGAGAAGATTGCAAAAATGTTAAAAATAAGTGTTACATGCAAAATAAAACTGGTACATTACATTAAAAATTTTAATGCTTAATTTTCAATAATGATAAAGCATTTAAGAAAAACTTCTCTTACCGATAAAAATTTTTTTAAATAAAAGTATTATAAGTGAAATTGATGTTAATAATTAAATAAGAACATGCTCTATTTAATAATTGTAATAGTATTTGACTTTTATTCCGTTTGATAACACAATCGCCTAAAATCTTACAATCATTGACACCAACTTTTTTTCACATGGAGACTAAATAGGATTGCTTATCAAAGATTCACTGGTGATTTATAAATTATAAAATACAATGTATGTATGCATTTTTTTAAGATTTAAGACATGAAAAAGGAGGTGGATCACACATCAATTATTTATTTTCCTCTTATTAATTATATTTGAAAAACTCGATTTGTTTTTTTAAATCTATGAAATCATAACAAATTTAATAAGAGTCCATATTTCTGACATTAGGAAATGAATTATAGACATTGAATATGAGAATATAATTTACCTTCCCAATAAATTTTTCTTTTTTCAACAAATTTGGCAAGATGATTCAGTAAGTGTGTACCTATTTTGTAGTTTCACATTAAGTTGTGTTTAAATAAATTATGTTGATAACTTATAAACTTTAACCACAAGACAAACTCATCATTATTAAAAAATACATACAATATTCAAGATCTTAATGATTCATCAAACAAATTAATCAAGACATCTCATGAACACTTTAATATCAAAATAATGAATTTTATTCTATCAACAAATCTTACTGATATTTTACCATATTTGATGGACTATGATAACTAATAAGCAATATGTTTCTTTGATATTCCATAAATTTTAATTTCAGTCCAATAATTTTTCATTAATTTCCATCTTGTATATGGGTTCATTTTCAAACTGTAAATTTAAAGTAAGTAACACAGAGAAAAAATATAATTTTCAAAAATTTTGATTAAAAATAAAGAATATTTGTTAATCTAAAAAATATATTAGATTATTTAAAATATTTTACATCTAAGATGCTTTAGAATTAAGCAATAGTTGTTGTTAAGAATATTATAAAACACCTAAATTGAGAATATGAGCCGGGATCGTAGTCCTTTTTAAGGATAACATTGTAATACTGAAAACTAAATAGCAATTTATTAGCTATATAAAAAGAATTTCCTAGTTGAATGATATCGAGTTTAAAACATTTAAACTTTCCGAATGTATTACTTGATATAATAATGAATTAAGCTATTCTGTTGCATTTTACTATTGATAATAAGGCTTAATTTTATGAATACCGCTGTAAAATGGATATTTTGAATTCTATTTTTATTGCAAATAATTTAATGCCTAAAAAATTAAAGCTACTTTTATTTTTATGAAACATTAAATATTTTTTAATGAAAATCTGCTTTATTAATAATAAAAGATAAATTTATAGTAAATTTTTCATGCACCATGAAGATAAATGCATTTGCATATGAAATGCAGAATAATTTTATAGTTTAAAATGTTTTTTTTTTAAATAAGAGTGTAATTTATGTAAAATATCATCGAATGAATAAAAAAATTATAATACCTTCAAATAATAACAAGCTTGAAAGGCATACATTTCTTAACATGATATGTTGAAAAAATTAAAATTCTCATAAAATTAATAAAACTTTTCCACATAAGATAATTTTTAAAAGTATTCAAGAAGAATGGCATCCCTTTTGAACAAATATTAAAAATATGATGTTTTTGAATTCATTATACGAATAAATGCCAAATATCAAACATTAGTAGTTACGATTATCTATTTGGAACAGATAATGTATATCTACAAGCTCATTTATGCAGATATCTCTGTTTAATAATCGCCATAAATTTATGATGTTTATTTTTTTCAGTGAAATATATATATTCATGTTAATGAACAAAAATGTTTTACAAAAAGGCTAATTAAAAAAGCATATTTATTAAAAAAATGAGTAATGTATTGATGTGAAATTAGTGGCCAAATATTACTCATAAAAAATAGTTTGTGGTCCTCGGCAACAGCATCAAACTTTTAAGTTCCCATTTGACATGATTTGCAGACTATAGAGAAGGAAAAAAAAACTTTATCCTTTTTGTTTCTTCCATGATATCAAAATCAAAAGAAATTTTCTTGTATCGAATTCCAAAGTGAAATTTGTCAATAAAATAAGCACAAACTTAAAAATTTAATAAAATTCCAATTATTGAAACAATAGGCTATTACAAGAAAAATAAATAAATAAAATTCAACTGCTATCATTTGCGTGAAGAATAAACATATCTGAAGAAGATATTGGAAATTGTTTACCGAAGTATAAACTAAGGCAGCATGTAATTATCGTCCACACTGTGTTTTGCTCATAATTTTAGTAATAATGAACTTTATAGCATCTGTACTGAGTGTTCTTTAATTCTGAAAAAAATAATGCGGTAAATCAACTAAATAGATACATGGGCAGTAATTTTTTTTTAAAATGGTACTACTAAATTATACTTAAAATATTCGCGTGAAGAAATCCGAAATTGTTTTTATGTGTGAACATATTGATGAGTAGTCTGTATCATGTCATGTATAAACATATATTATGTTAACAAAATCCTGAAGAGTCAATGAAGATATTTGTTGCTTTATTGAAAAATATTCTTCATATATATTCTACGAATGAGAATCTAAGAGATCTAATCAACAAATATGGGTTACAAAAGTTGTAATTGAAGTAAATATCCTTTTGGATGGTCTAAGCAAAAAATTGATTTATCAGTATATTGATTTTAGGTCAATGCAATGTTTCCTTTAATCTACACCACTATCTATTTGCAAAACAACAAGAGTGCCAAAATATCACCAATTTTTGTAAGAAATCTCTAAAAAAAAACTTTAGATAACCAAATGAATTTTTCTGGTCAAATAACTCATTTGTAAAATCTGAATTTAAATCACATAAGACAACACTAAGCGTTTTTGTTATCTTTTCTCTTTTAGTTGATAAAATTACTGAAAATTGATTGGCAAAAGAGTTCACACCTACAAAAATCCAGATTTAGACAATTACCTTTTGATAATTTTATGTCTTGAAAAATACATACTTAATAATGATGCAGATATAGTGATAAAATGAATTATATTGTTTAAAATGTTGACAAATATATTACTTTAACAATTTAAAAAATCAAAAGTAAGAAATAACCAAAAAATTAGCGGTAAATGATGTGATTTAGAAGTACTACGCTTAAAATGAAAGTACCAAAAAGTTTAATGAACGGTTTCTCACTTCAAAAGGACGTGTTTAATTATTAAAGCTGTTTTAAAACTTTTGATTTATCAAAAAATTCTTGATTTTTTTATTAACAAACAATATTTTCAATTTTTGTTAAACATGCTAAAATTTCCTCATTTTGTTTTCCTAAGATTAAAACCTATATTTCAAATATTTAATAATTTAAGAAACTGAATAAGATACTTAATATTTCAAATATTTTGTCCTCATTGTGAAAAGAATTTGTAACATAAAAAATATATTATTTTATAGTTAAATAAAAGGAAAATAAAATTTAAATATGAATTTATTAGAAATACAGGCAATGACTGTGGATTTCTTAAAATAATATAATATTTAAAACATTCAATCGCACTGAACTAAATTTCAATTTTTATTTGTGATATTCATATAATAGTGAAATTTTATTCTATAAAAATTATCAGCTTTATTAAATTGAAATAGACTGTAATTTCCATATTTATATAAATTTTTTTTTATAAACATTTTATTATGTAATCTATTTTTGAAGCTGTATAATGATAGCGTGGTATACAATGTAATTTAAACAGTATATTTGACAAATCTTTAAAGAAATTGATGCCTCTTTGTTTCTTTTTCTTTAAATAAAATAAATTTATGTACTTTACGATATTTCAAAAATAAACTACATAGGTTTTTAAGTAATTTGTTAAAAATTTACTACACATTATAAATTATATTTGCAGAATGTTTTCTATTTTTTATAGACTTTATATTTTATAATGATAGAAAATTTTGGAAATGCATTGTAAGAAATATTTTAAAAAGAAATTTAAGTGAAGGAAGTTAAAAAAATAATTTCATTACATTTCATTCAACACAATAAATAATAAGAAACAGAATCCTATTTGTTAGAACTAAAACAATTAAATTTTGAAAACGAACTATAGTTCACTTTTTTGAGTACTCATTAATCCTACAATTTTCCCTTCTTATTCAGTTTTAGATAACAGGTTAGCATTATGAAAATTGATTCTTACACTTGGTTTAAAAATTTTCAATATTTTGTTTCTTTTCTATTTGCATACTGTAATATTTAAAAAAGATAGCTTGCTAAAAATATTTATTATTTTGTTGATGTTATGTTCCTCGAAATATTTGTTCACTGAATGTATCCACTTAAGCCGTATTTTATATTAATGCACTTTCAAAACTCACATTATAAAATCATGTATAAATTGTTGATATTAACTATTTAAATTAATTTAGCATGACAAGGCATCTCAGAAAATACCTAGACATCTCAGAAATTTCACGTATTAAACAGCATATTAAGTTTTATCTAATATTCTGTTATAGCCCTAAATTTAATTTAATTTTTCGTCATTTCCCTGCAAAATTTATTTTGAGAAATTTGATTTACTAGTACCACTTTAAGACATTTAGAATTATAATCTGAGAGAAGTGAAAATTTAATTTGATGCTTACTCTTGACATGATTCTTATGAAGCTTGTATTAAACTCTGCCTTGGATGTATATCTGGCAAGTAAACCGCTTCTGATAGATTTTAAAATTATTTTCATTTTTTTTTGAACAATTTATTTGCCTTGAAGATGAATATTTGAGCTCTCATTTTGACACATTTATATTTTTAGATTAAATTTATAATACCTGAAACTTATTCAAACACATCCTGCACCACATCTTTCAATTCTGATGTTTTGACTTGTTAAAAAATGTCAAAACAGATTATTTACTTTGAATATATGTTTAAATATATTTTCATAATATATATATATATATATATATATATATATATATATATATAGTAATTTATTAATTGTTCGCTTTACAAATTCTGGTTTTGTAATAAATTTCTTACTCATAATAATTAGCAATATTTCTTGGCATAAAAATAATGTGATAAATACCAGAATATATGAAATAAATTATTTATTGCGATCACGTATATTTCCTTATTTCAAATATATTTACTTCCATATCAATATTTATCTACTTGTTTATTTAGATCACTCTCTCGAGGGAAAGGAATACCATAGAGAGGAAAGTGACTCCTTGATATGAATAAAACCACATTTTTGGAAGTAGGACTTAATTTACATCAAGGCATAAAAATAAATAATGGACAGTGAAGTAAATTAATTTGTTATAATAATAGAGATCAAAGTCAGAAATTCCATTATATCTTCGAAAAACAAACATATAAAAATTAAATTAAAAGAAAATTACTTTAAAAAGATTATTAGATTATTTTGTGTATTCGTGTGCTGCATATCACATTATATTTATATTATCGTGTATTTTATATTATATGTTATTTACCTCATTAATAGTAAAATCAAAGGAATAGTGTATTATAAAAACAAAAAAAAATTATAAATTTTTATTTTCAGTATTTCAACTAAATCTGAAAGGGAAGTGAATGTTATTTTAAAAGTATTAACAGCTGTATTAAGTGTACCAAAAGTAAATTATAGAAAAAATATATGAAATCAAAATTATATATTCTTTTAATTCTTATTGTAATGTTCATTGAATTATATTTTAATGAAAATTCATTTTATATGCATCTGTGAATTTCTTTTGAATGTAAAATTACTTAAATATATATCAGAGATTTTTCTCGGAAGGGAAATTAAGACATTAAATATCTACATGTGTGAATAAACAAGTTTTGAAACAGACTTCATTTAAAGCATGTAATATACTCTTGAAGTTAACTTTAATAAATGAGAAATATTTAAGATAATATTTATATTAATTAGATAATTCACAAGTGAATATTTTAGTAAAATAGGTACTGCAACAGTTTATTAACAAAAAATTGCTTAAAATTACAAAGTATTTGAAATTTTTATATTTTTGACTTATTTTATTACATAAAAAAGCAATTAAATTAACTTTAATTAAATAAAATATGAATTTCATGGAGTCAAAAAAATGTTCTTTTTGAAACTTTTGAATATTCCTACGAAGAATTTCACTTAAAAAATTTTATAAGACATTTAATTTAGTTTCAAGTTAACACAAAGCTAATAATTTTATATATATTCCTTGAAACGATTCCTATTCCCAGCAATTAATATGAAATTTTTACAAAATTCATATTAATTATCATAAGAATCTGTGAGCCCACTTGGTTTTGATTAACATTTATAACTTAAATTTTAGTAAGACAAATTCTTACATTAAATGTTTATTAATATTTCTAAAGTAAATAAAATTGGAGGAAATATGTATTATTCAACAAAGAGGATAATGGGTGCATAAAAACATATTTTTTAATTATTAATTGATTAAATATTTTATAATATTCATATAATTGATATAAATGATAATTTCATTTCACTTTAAATCCCTTTCAGAAATACTATAGTTTTATATGCAGTTTGTTTAAATATATCCAGCAAATGGCATGAAAATATATTTCAAAATTTAAAAAATGTTACACACTATTATTTGTCGTACTCTAAACTACATAAAAGGAACCGGAGAGAAAATACATGTTTTATTGTATAGTTTATTTTAAAACAATTCCTCTTGGCAACAATGTTTGAAAAATAAAAAAAAGCAAATGCTAAAATCTGTAGCACAATGAGGCAAGTGCCAAAAAAAAAAAAATTGCTTAAACTTTTGAAAGTGGCACCTGAAATCTGCAGGAAAGGTATAAAAGCTTATAGCAGTTTTACATCCCAGTGTACTTTTTCCTGTAAATGGATAGGTGGTCAGATGCAATAAAAAATGTTCTCTTTTGTTTATTTGTATGGCCAGTCAAGGATTTGGAGGGGAGATTTTTAACCATTCCATGGAAATCTAGAACTTACATACTAATTTTATAATCGAAAAGTAACCATTAGAAGATGTAGGAAGAGAGAAGCAGGCAAATAAAAGTTGAGGATTTGAATAGAGATGAGAATACCTCCAATGAAGAGATAAAGACAGAAAAGAAGATAGCGAGGGAAAAGGAAATAGGAGGAGTACCCGAGGAAAGAAGAAGAAAGTGAGACAGCAGGGAGATAAAGAGAAATAGAGAATCTGGAATAGACTAAGAGACCTACAGAGACCTACAAGAGTTTAAATTTACTAGAAAACAAGTTTTCAAATTCATGTCTTAGTAAGTTAAATGATGACTTTATCAAATATATATAATTCATTATTCATTGCGATCATGCATGCTCCTTTGTTTAAGTTCACTTTTTCGATTTAAGACAATTATTTAATTGTTTATTTTTATCTCTTTGAAATGAAAGAACCTCAGAAGAGAAGAAAGAGCTCTCTAGGTAAGAAAAAAAAATCAACTTCAATGAAATAACATATTTATTAATAAATATAAAAATAATTACAAACTGGGTAATTATTATAATAAGTTGAATTTAAAAGTTAATATATGAAGTTTTCTATTAATATCAAATATTTGTGTATGCTGTACTGTTGTAATTGTTATAAAAATAATATACAAGCATATATGGTTTAAAATGTTATTGATAGTATCACTTCCTTTTCTTAAAAAACATTCACGATTACTTGTGTCATAGTATTTCATATTATATTGATGATAAAACTGTTATATATATATATATATATAT
>JAPDSC010104767.1:0-15682 GCA_026290005.1 Latrodectus geometricus | reverse complement strand
AAAAAGTAAAGTTAAGTTTGTTTTTTAATTTGAGAAATAAATTCTTTAAAGTAAATAAACCAATCAAACAACTAGAAATTATATATCTATGTTCGAAAATTTACATGTGATTATCTACTCACATTCATGAATAAGTCTCAAATTTATGTATTATTTTAAAATTTTCTTTTAATTTTTCCTAACCAGTAATTTAATATCCAAGAACGCGTTCACTATTCATGTTCTTGAAATAGAAAATTTGCCAAGTAATCGAACATATAAAATTCAGTATTGTTATCACGTATACAACCTACATCAATTGTCATCAATTCTTGCATTTATTTGAAGAGTTAAATGAATAGGAGTTCTCAATATCAGTAAAATTTTATTTGTTAAAGTAGCACTTTCCTTTTTTATTATGGAAAGCAAATATAATAAATTATGGAATAATAAATCAAATAAGGAAATTGAAAGCATTTATAATTTCTATATTTATTGAAAATTTTATATTTTTATTGCAAAAAATAGTGAGTAATAGAATAAAAAAAGAAATTTAATAAATAATAAATCTTTTATATAGAACAAAATGATTTATGTTATTTATTTTTCATTAAATGGGGAATTATTTTATTAATTTAAGATGAAATATTCCAGTTCGTTTTGACAATAAAAATATTTAAAAATTGTTTTAATTGAAACAAAGCCTAATAAAAACTACTGTAATAATCTGTTCTGCAAGAATATTTAATTCATATAAGGGTTCCTGTTCAAAGTAAAATAGAATTTTTCATATTATATATGTGATATAAGTACTAAGGACTATTAATATAAGTACTAATTCTATAAATTCTTACTATGAAAATTAAAAATTATATTTTTCAAACTAAGTTTATGAATAAAAATTTGTATAATGTTTAATAAAGGAAAGGAATTTTAATTTAATAAACAGATAGAAAAAATTTTTAACAATAGAAAAGCTATTAAACAGAAAAGAATATATACCCAAAGTTTAGAGCAAATTTAACTAAAACATTATTGATAGTGACAAAAAATCAAGGGAATCAAATAAATATTTTTTGACTTACTTATTTAAGAACCTGGATAAAATTTTCGCCAATTAATTTGCTTACAAGATAATTAAACTTTTTTTTTTTAAGAAAGCGAAAGTTTAAAATTGATAAACTGTAATTTTATATACGTTATAATATATTTAATAAAATAATAAATATATGTATAATTAATTATAAAATGTAATAAATCTTAAGGGGAAATTATTTAAAATAATTTTATGTCATATTAGATTGTCAAAATTCTGCATAGATGTCTGTTATAAATATTCGGTTTTACTAGACTTGTGATATATTTTGGTTATGTTACTTCGAAATACTTTCCTTCTGTTTTTATGAATATTAAAATTCACAAAAGTATGGTTTTAATTGTTTTAAAAAATATATTATAAATATTTCTTTAAACTTAAATCATATTTTAAGGTTTTAAGTTAATATAAAATATGTTGGGCTTTTTTCTAAATATTTCATTGCAATGAATAAATAGAAAAGCAGCAATCACCAATTTTCAATTCATATTTTAAAAAGAAAGCAGTTCCTTCAAAAGTATTTCTTTACGTTTAATAAAGTAGCTTCAAAGCTAAAATTAAGAACAGTTTGGGAGAAAACATAAAATTATGTTTGTAGATAAATAAAATAAAATATTTTCCCTTTGCATACGAAACCTTATTTAAAAAATATATATTTTTTCATAAAGTATTCTGAAAAAAAATTAAATCATAAAAATGAAAGAACTTAACAAATAAAATGCAGAACTTGATTTTTTATAAGTATTTATTTCTTTTTTCATTGGCTGAAAACTTACATTTACAAAGCCAATAGTATACAACAAAATTTTATGTCACAATCATGTTTAAATGCACTTTTCTAAAGATGAATTAAGCAGTTATACATTTGAAAAAAATTGCATGATAAATGCATAGTTAATGATCTTTTAGTGTTAGCTTTAAGTACGGGGTATTTCAAATGGAATGTTTTGGGATTTATATTCACAGAAAGAAGGAATATAAGAATAAAATATTAGATTTAAAAAAAACAAACCCTGAGTGAAAATTGTCATCATTTCTATAAGCAAAAATTTTAACTTCCTGTAACGTTAGTTAGAATTACTTTGAATTACTGATTTACGAGATTCCTGATAAATCTACCTACATTAGGAAGAATAAAATGATGTTTTTTGTGAATAAAAGATTTGCGTAAAAGAAATATTCTTAAAAAATAACAAAAGAATATCTTAATAAAAGAAAATATTATAACATTTGCGCGGCAAAACAAAATGCTTAACTTTAGTAAATTGATTTACAAGTCAGTATTTCAAAATTGAAAGGATGCAAAAATGTATTAAGTTCTCTGATACAAAGAATTATTAAACTTTGTATGTAAAAGATAATATAAAAAATATCCGTTTTTTATTTATTTTCATAGCTTTAAATTTGGGCATTTAACTTCATTGAATTCAACAAAATTATTACTTATCAAAATATAAATTTAAATAATAAATTAAACAAAGGATAAAAAAAAGCTTTTTTTATGAAAAAATATAGTTAAAATCAAAATACTAGTAAAAATAAACATAAAAAATAAAATTTAAGTTAAAATAATTTAGTTTTATTGTTAAAAATTAGCTCAAATATTTTGGAGTTAAAGCAAGAACTATAAACAACGATCAAATATTTTCTAACCATGCATTTACACACAATCAAAAGATTGAAAAATAACGAGTTTTCTTTAAGCGCACGATTGAAAGAAAAAATAAGAGACAGAGTGAAAGAAATATTGAAAAGCAAATATTTTATTTTTACCAATAATAAAAATATGTATTTTTGGAATTTATATTAAAATCTAACTCACGCTTAAGAGGCAATAAATATTTGATGTAATTGCTTTACGTAGTTTTTTTTACTATTAATAGAAATAAAATTGCTCAGGTAACAATTTGGAATGTGATGGTATGTAAAGTGCAATTATTAGTTTAGTTATGAACTTTCCTTTCATCATATCAGAGCTACAGAATAACTTCAGTGGGCTCCGTCGAACGCACTTTACAGCACTTAGTTTTACTGTATTCATTTTTTTCATATGCACTAATAGTTTTCAAAATATAAAATGATTTGAATGAATGAATATACTTAAATATTAAAAAATTTAATTATAACATGTGTGTGAAATAGATAAGACTTAGATCTTCATAAACATATAAAACTTTTTTAATGAAAATTGTGCCTTTAATATCAAAAATAATATTAGTCCTAAAATATAAATGCTAGTGATATGATATATCTCCAGAAAAATTGAATATCCTGTTAATGCATAATTTTATTTATCATTATCTCTTGCAAAATATAATTTGCACTTTCAAAAATTACCTTTTCTAAAAGAATATCAATTCAGGCAAATTCATAGCAATACTTAAATGAAATTAATTAATATATTATTTTAAAAAGTTTTAAATCTGAATTTTTATTTTGGTTACTAATCTATAAATTAATAAAAGAAGAAAAGTGTAAGATATTCTTGTAGTGAAATAGTTATTGTTTTCTACGATTTATACTTTGAACCATGTAAACAGTAAATTAACTTATTCACGAGTATCATGAAGTTCAAATTTTTATTTTCAAGTTCTAAATAAATTTTGATTCTTGATTTAAAAATAAAAGTAGCTTTTTCAATCTTAAAAATTAATTGAAACTGCTAGAGAATTTAAGTAGATTTCGGTAGAATTCTAAATTTTAGCTCTGCTGTTTATAAAAAATTGAAATGCACTACAAAATAATTTTCAGTACACTGAAACTCTGCACCTTATAATATATTCACTACTACTCTACTCTTAATCGGGTCATAATAAGAGTATATCACACATTTTTTCAATAATATGATGAGAAATATTTCCTTTCTTTTTTAAAGTATGAAATGATTTATTAAAATTAAACTTTTGATATTTGTAGAAAGTTGTTTAAGGTACTTGAATCCATTATTTGATAAATTAAACAAATATTTTCTAATTTTAAAATAGCCTATTATTAACTCGTTACTGGAGAACAGCTTTTTATTGTGTGCATAATTTAATTTTATAATTAAAATCTTTAAAATCTTCTCCTAAATATATGGAAAAATGATTTGACATTGTATAATATTAAAACTTTTTCTTTTTTTTAAAACTCGTTAAAAAAAAAACAAAAAAAAAAAAAAACGATAAACTACGAATTACAACATGATAAATTTAAAAACTTTCTAATGTGTATTTACTTTTTCTATAATTCTACTTTCATAAGTTATTCCCCTTTTAACAATTACATAAAAATAGCGAATTCGATGATATTACATAAGAAAAAACATTTTTATGGTCCTTTTTATGTTCCAAAGTTTAAAATCTATATAAACATATATACCAAGGGTGGCCAAGCCGTCGACCACGGTCGACTGTTAGACCACGAAGACATTTTAGGCGACCATCCCGATAGTAATCTCGTCTATTAACAAACTAACTTATGACTTATGACATTGAATGAATGAATTATTTAAAATGAAAATTACCTACAGTCTACGATTTAAAACCCAAAACAAACTTTGCAAAATTTTCCGATTTAAATATTTATGATTAAAGGTTTACGATTTAAAACCTAAAATGGACATGATGAGAGCGATTAAAACATTAAAAAAACTATAGAAAGGTATGCATCTCAATTAAGAAAAAATGAATTGAGAAACTTCAAAAACATGAAAGAAGAGTGCATCCATAATCCAAACCGAGACTTCGAAGATTTCGCTTAATACTTACTTGTTTTGTTTAATGAATTTGAAAGAAGATTCGCTGATTTAATTAGGTTGAACGAAATACTCAATTTTATGATATTTCCATTTAATTAAAATGTCAAAATTTATGGAGTATCTGAAAAAATAGGACATTTAATAGATATCACATCAGTCATGGTCGTGGAAGAAATTATTAAATTAAGATGCAATATATTAGTTTGGGGAAAAAGAAATCCATTATTTTTACGTGAACTTTATGTAACTTCTTTTGGATTCGCCTTGTAAAAAGGTTTAAAACAAATTTCATGTAGATTTTTAGGTCTTGCGCGTTACGACTGCTGACATGCGGTTAACTTCGAGCATTTTTGATATCTTATAGACATTTTCGACGATTCTGTATCCACATGCGAGGTGCATCTCTAACATCAAAAATAATCGAACGGAATCAACGAAACAAAAATTGTACGTAACTGGTTGTTACAGTCTTATATAGGATGATAAACACCTTTCACAATTTTAGCCATCCGGCTATCTTTTTCGCCGTTACAAGAGAAAAACGGAAATGTATCGAATTTTCTCTTTGTTGTCTTCCATTTTTAAAACTCTTGTACTCGTAACTGAATTAATCAAACGAAAAACCGCAAGAGGATATTTTAGTGTCAAATGTTACCTTTCCAACGAGCATAAATCTGAAATTGTTTGATAGATACCTCATGAGATATCAATCACTAGAGACGCCTACCGAAAAAATAATGGATTACTTATTCCCCAAACTAATATTTCTTAAATCTAGAGAATATTTAGCGATACTGATTTTTGGAAATTAATTTCTGAGGAAACGTTTCCAAGTATTTATAAATTGATTTTGTATTTGAAATCATACTTTGGATCAAGGTACCTTTGCGAATCTGCTTTTTTAACCATGACCAAAAAACAAACTTTGGTCGCATTTAATAGATAAATATTTAATTTCCTGTTTAATGCATTGCAATAAGCTCGTACAAGCCACAATATGATAAACTTGTCATAGATATACAGTGACAAATTTCAATGAAATTAAGTGAATAGTGATAAAGTGGTCAGTATTTGATATATGAATATTTTGATTATTTTCGTCAGTAAATGTTTATTTCGTAAATATTAATATTAAGTGTATTTTAGAAAAATTACATAATTTACTATTTTTTTTGTTACCGAAAATAAATATATACGCTAATTTAGCTCTGCCATTGGTAGACCGCCTTCAATTTTTTAAATGTGGAGTAGATCAAGTTGAGAGTTCAATTTTTTAAATGTGGAGTAGGAACCCCGGATCTCAAAAGTTTGGCCACCCCTGATATATATATCATAAAGTATATTAGAAATGGTGAAAATCTTACACGTAATATACCATGTTATATGCAATCCATTTTGCTGTTTTAAATGATATTTAATCCATATCCTTGCAAACAATTACTTTAAGATATAATTAGGGTTTTACTACATTCAAGGAAATAGAAATAAGTATTGTTTAAATTAATCATGCACAAGAAATCTAATGAAAAACAATATAAATATTGTGTTTAATTTTTTCAAATAAATAAAAATAAATAAGCTATTTAAATAATTTGTTTGTTTCTTTACGTAATTGTGATTCATAACAAATGATTTTTAAAATGTAAAAATATTTTTCTCTTTGTCATAGGTAAGAGAAATTTCAATACATTTTTAAATCAATCAACACATTTAAAAAAAAATTATTATAAATTATTCAAGAAGTGCGTAACCAAGTAGAGAGAGAGAGTGACTCTTGAATTTATAAACATTTTTCCTTAATATATGATTCAATTACACTGAAGAATTACAACATTTCAAATATTTAATCACTTTATTTATTTTTGAAAATACTAACATGATTTTAAAAAAATAATTCATATAGCAAAATTTTTAAAACTAAATACATTTTATTTAATTTCATATATAGTTACAAAATTTTTAAAGTTTAAAATGTTATCCATATCATATAAATTACATATCTATAAATAACATTAAACATTTAGCTTCATTTTTCCTTAAATACAAGGTAAATAATATTCCTCTTCCTTAAATATACAAGAAACAAATTTTTTATTTAACTCAGTTTATAAATCGTGTGCAATTTAGTAAATTTTATTAGGTATTTCATTCATTTATAGTTGGCATTTTGCTCTATTGAAGAAACTGAAGGAAATAATTCCAGTAAAATTGATGTATCATAATTAAATTTAAATAAATTTCACTCATTTCTATTTGAAGTATTATTTATGACATTTATTCATAAGTATTTATTAAATATTTTTATCATTAGGGATAATAAAAACTTAATATTTTTGCTTTTTAAGTTAAATTTAGTTAATTCTTATTTTATACAATTAATTCTTATTTTGTATAAAATATAACTTGACATGCTAAGCTTATCGTGATTACAAATAACAGTTACAAAGTTTTTATATCACATATCAAACATAATTAAATAATTTTGTTGATTAAATATCTTTATTGAAGACTTAATATAGTTAATTATAAAATATTGACATTTTTTAAATTTTTATAGAAAAACAATGGATTTTGCCATAAAATATATATTTTACAAAACCAGTTATGAATAAAAGTGGTATATCTTTTCATTATGTAGAAAATTGTATTTAAAATTTTAATTTGTTTGGTTTTATTTTTATAGATGTGCATATGCATCAGTTTCGTATGTAAAAGGGACTAATAGCTAAATATTTGTTGTATCAATTAAGTTTTGCTGAACTGACAGACAGATGTGAATCGTTAATTCTTTGATGTTTAGTTCAACAGAACATGAACATTCAATTTTCAAATGTTTAAATTGTATGCATAAAAATTAAACCTGAAGAAAATTAAATGAAATAAATCACAAGGAGTGTTAATCTAAGCCTAATTTAATATTAAAATACAAAAAATATTACTAAGATAAATAAATATAATTCATCTTGAAAAACTTAATCTATCAGAATGTTGTAAAATATATCCTTTGAAGTAGTTTTTAATAAACTTCACTGAAAATAAGGCAATATAATTCATTTTTGAACAAAGATTTAAGTAAATATTTAACAAGGAGTTTAAAATGACCTTAAGAATCGAACATTGTATCAACCTAAGAAAAAAAGTTGTTCTTGAATATGACTTCGAGATAGCAAGCAAAATATTTACAGAAATATCTTCAGTTTAACCTAGTTTACATTACATTCAACAAATTTTAGTGTAGAATTAGGTATAGAATAAGAATAAAGCCTTAATAAGTAAATAAACACAAAGCACTTAACTTTTCTTATTCAAATCTCTCTCTCTCGTGAATATAAAAGTGAATGCAATCCTTAATTTTTTAACTGACACAAATTTTGTGAGACAATTCAAATGAAAAATGAGGACATCACAAATTTGATTTAGGATACAAAATCCACTGCCCCTGCAGAAAACAGGTTTATATAAATATAGAACTCGTGCCAGTTGATTTTGATTAAAATGGAAGCGTATATGAATATTTTGCTTTGGAAATGTAAATAATTTTATTCACCAAGCATCATTTGATAAAATTTGTTTTCACTAGGATTTATATTTAAGGAAACAATTTTCCTCTTTAACAAAACTACATATATTTTCGATAACTGCTATTTTAAAAATATTACGAATAAATAATAATGACGTAAAACTTTCATAAAATTCTCTTATATCTTATATCTCTCTGTATATCATATATCTCTCTATATTGATAATAAGGAATAGAGTGGTTTATTTGAAAATATTGATAATAGAATTAATAATTTAACTAGTGTAATATTTTTACAAAGGTAGACATTTCACCTAATATAAGATTCTAAATTATTTTTAAATAATATAAATTATTTTTTAGGTAGTTTGATAGAGAGATATTTGTTTATTCTTACATCTGTCAGAACATTTTTTAATGTAAACACGAGTTCATTAAATATTAATTCAACAAATATTAAATATTTATTATTTTAAAATTTTGTTGTTGATTCTTATTTTTTATTATAAGGGTTATAATCAAAAATTGCCTTGCATTAAAAGTTAAAAAAAAAGTATTGAATATATAATTAAAATTTTGTTTTAAATTGTAATTTAATATTGTTTTCCTTATACTCTAGATACAGAATCATTTTTCAAATGATATTCCTGTTTTATAAATTGAAGAAGAAATATACTAATGATTTTATTCTCAAATATATACATATAATATGAATATGTGATACATAATACAAAAGTATGTACTTAATAAGAATTTATTAAAGATATAATTTTAATGCTATAGTACTTCATGCTTTAACTTATGAAAATCTTGCTATTACATGATTTTACTATTGACAACATATTAGAATAAAATATTTTACATTCTATTTATAATTAATTTTTAAAGACAAATAGAAGTATGTAATTACTTATACAACTAAACGAAAATTTGATATTTATATTTTCATTCTTTAATATCTTAAATGTGATATACACTGATTTATTTTCTAATCAGCAAGTAATTTTACATTAACACGAAATGTTCTAAAATGTTTTTCGATTTTCAATAACGTATGATAGTCTCTAAACCTAGTGATTAATTCATGAATATTAGCAAAATAATTGGTAGAAAAATAATTCGTAAATAATAATAGAATTATCAATAAAATAAAAAAGTTCTTAATTTTATTAACATATTAATGAAAAAAATATATTGCAGTAAGATTTTTAAGCACAATATTTGATTGTATTTTAGTTTAAATTGAAATTTACATAATAAACCTGTAATATAACAGAAACTGATTCATTCCAATTTCAATATATATGTTTGATTTGATAAAGGTTGTGTATATACTGTGGTATTTTGATGTAAAATGGAATGCTTTAAGAATAGACTACAATTTTACTACAATATAGCCGATGTATTATTCATAGTAGAATTGCAACTGTTCTAAACAAATAATACCTATGAATTTATGCATATTACTGTATATCAATAGTTATAAATCCTATGTTATAATTTATTTCTATGCATATTCCTCAAACTAAATCAATTTATGAATTTTCAGAATATATAATAAATGTTTTTATTTGCGAATTGTTTACCTTTAATATTATGAATTATGCAAAGGCTTACCAAGGACCTTTGGATATTATTTATAATTCTCTTTAAACAAGTGAGAATAGAAATAGAAAACAAGTATTAATCTAACAAATTAATTAACATCTGATAAAAGTAAGCTCTGTAAACAATGAGACTTGAAATAGATGTTCTTAAACAAAGAGAGAATATTATGGTAATACTAGTTTATACTAGAGTACATCTTAATTATAAATATCATGCTAGTGCTTTTAAATTCAAGGTATAAGCTATTCACGAGATAAAGTTTTCGATAAAGCTTGTTTTAATAAAGCACACGCGAAATGTAATTCTAATTTTAATCTGCGAATCACAGTTTCTATTATACATTAAGAGAATAGAAATGGTGAGCATTTGAGTTCTAAGTACTGTCTAAGATTTAGAAGCAATTGAGTAAAATAAATAAGAAAAGTAATTTACAGTAGAAGATATAAAACTAACAAAGCATGAAACACAGAAATTTCTGAATTTGAGAAAGGATATTTAATTGTCGATACATTTAACACAATACCATCCTATATTAATATCACTTCTGCAATTAAAATTAATATATTTGTATTTTCCATTAAAATAATAATTTCAATAATTGAGACAATGCCAATTAATGTGAGTAAGATACTAAATTTGTTTATTTACCTCTTAATACCTCTTTATATGAAGACTATTTTCATTCATCAAAGATCAAAGACACACATTCATATACTAGTAGGAAGGTTTAAACTTATTATATGTTAAAATCAATTACAATGCTTTAATAATACATTTATATGCATGTGTAATCGGTAAAATAACTTGTTTGAATCATTTTACCTATGAGAAAAAAAATATCTACACTATATGTAATTATTGATTGTACTTTGGTTGACATATATTTTAAGCAACGAGAATTGCGCTAGAATTTTTTTCAGTATGCAAATAAAAACTATTAATTTCTAGGTTTGGAAAAAGAATTTAGTATAATTCTCAGACTTTATACAAATATTTTTAGCGATTAAAGTATATTAAATTATTAATTAAAACAGAACGCTTCATTGTTTCAATTCTTTAAAATAAAATAAGAAGAAAAAAGTATTAAAAAGTGAAATCTATACTTTATAAATAAGATTTATGTATTTTATTTCATCTGATATTAGACCAAATAAAAAATGTTGCTTAAATTTTAATAGTAGGATTTATTTTGTACATTTGAATAAAAGTAGTACAAATCAATTGCTGAATTTAAAAATGAATTTGCAGCAAATTTTGAATTTATTTATTTATTTTTTTAATAGTAATTTATAATTATTTTAATTAAGATAATAAAAATGTATATTCAAACACGTACTAAATACAAAAGACTAAGGAAATGCCTTATTTATCTCAATCTATATTACTATATCCTTCTTTTTAAAATAAATATATTACACATCTTTTCATTAAAGAGATTATTTCTATTTCTGAAAAACATATGAATTAAAATTTTTTCTATAAAATTGTTATCAATTATCCTTCATAAACATTGTATAAAAATTATGGATAAATTTAAATTTCAATCATAACAAGAGTGTAGATATTGTCTTAACTAAACAAGATATACAGAGGCATGAGTGATATATATGCAGAACTGCCATAAAAATAAGTAGAGGCTGCAATGCAGATATCACTAAATCAAAGATAGAAATATAATGGACACCACTGGTATAAAACAGATTGCAGTATCTTTAAATTACTCATCTCTGGGATAATATATAAAAGTAGTGATATAAATAGGGCAAAGGAGATGTTAGTGAAAAAAAAACTGAACATTCTCTTGCTCAATATATAGGTTACCTAGTAGAACATAGAATTTCAGACAATGGTATAGTCATAATCTCATTTTGGTAAAACTAACTTGTTGATGAAGGACGAGAGGGCTTAAACGAAATACAAGTGTAATACTTTCTGAAATTATTGAGAATTTCAAGGTAAGTCACCAAGAAAAGTTCATGGGAATTGTTCATTAGACTGTCAATTATAACATCGTTAGTGATGTTGACAACATAGTAATTTTTTTTATTTAAAGATTTAACTGGTCAAGGACTTATCAACTTCACAATCAGATTGTCGGTGATTGATAACGTGTTGCTTGATCTGATGAATCTTGTGTTTATATTTAATGTGTAACTTGATCCATGATGGTATGCAAAAAACTTATGTGTCGATTTAATTCCATAACAACAGTAAATTTATCAAGAATTTACAATTGATTGACGGTTGTTTTTGAATGGCAAAATTGTTTTTCATAATTTTCGACTTTTCAACGTGTCACACAAATTTCATCTGATTTTTAATGTTTCAGACGGTAAACGTTAAACTTCATATGTGGTATAAATGACAATATATCTGATAAAATTTTTTCTACCTAGCATTCTTAGTGAGTTAAGAATTGCCTTATAAGATTTGTAGCTTGAATCATCTCCTTGGTACTTTTTGACATTAGTTGGATACATGCAATGCTGTATTGATGCACTTATAAGAGCTTTTAGCTGGTTTTAAGGCATTAATTAGATAGGAATCAGTTATTCTCGTATTCTAATTCAAACACTCAGGATTTTGTTAACTAGTTTAAATTGATAGTGTTTCTAGTTTTCTATGTTTCATAAGTTTATTGAAAATAAGTATACACGGATATTTTAGTGTTTAATGTTCTAAGCTTTTCGTTATTTTTACCGAGAATGAAGCTGGTGGTTGTTTCTTTGGTGCTTTTTCATAATTTCACTTTTTTCCAACAATTCGAGGTTTAAATACTTACTAGCAAATGGTTGTTTATTTTTCTACAAAATACGCTTTTAGTAAATCCTATTTTTACAAAATACTATTTTTAGTAAATCCTATCAGCATTAATGCAAAAAATAATTATAGAGTAATTATCAAACTATACCTCTGGAGATTAATTTTAATTAATGATTTGTGGTTGAGAAAATTAAATTAATATATTTACAAGTTTGTCTTTTTCTATATTTTAAATTTATAAAAAAAGTACACAAACAATTATTAAACATGCAGCAATATATTGCAAGTAAATTTTAACATATTGATATCTTACAGTTACTTTGTGTATTATTAGATAAAAACAGCTATTTTAAAACAATGGGGTTACTTGCCTGATTGTTTTTAAGTTTCTTAAGGACAACTCTACATCTCTAATTTTAAATCTTTTTATGCTTTATCATCATTTTATTGGGGTGTTATAAACTAATGGCTGAGATGATATGCATAGAATATAAGAAATAATTATCCTTTTTATTCTATATCTTCTTCTTCTTCTTCAGTGGCTTGACAGGCTAGGATGGGCCCTTGCTTTCCGCAGTATCAAAATCTAGGATCTCCTATCCGGGGCCCAGTCGTGTGAATTATTTCGCATCAAAAATATTAAAAAATGTTATGATTGGTTTAAAACAATTAGTTGACATTAGAAGTTTCTATAGGATAATAATAGAATATTTCAAAGGATATCTAACAATTTTTTTACAAATTTAAGGAAATAATTTAGTGTTTTTTAATTTCAGAGTTATTTATATCATTATTATTATTTTGATTGATCAGTTCTGAAACAAAATCTTTAACTATTAAACATAGGTGCTCAGCTTAAAGTATAACAGTTAAAATAGTTTAAAAATAACATTGGAAGAATAGTAATATTTATACGTTACTAAACTAATAATCTTAATTTTCGTTGAAAAATTTCCTTAACATTTACTATAGTATAAATATTTTAAATGTAATAATTCTAGAGGTTGATTCTTAAAGGAATTTACAATCATTATATTAAACTTTCTATTAAAAAATAATTAAACATTTATTAAAACCCTACTTATATATATATATATATATATATATATATATACTCAAAACTGGATGAAATGAGAATAATCTTAATAACCATCAAAAGAATATGCACATAGATTTATTTTTTCAGTGTTTGACGTATAATTCGTTCTCCAATTTTGATGCCTATTCTTATATAAAAGGATATATTTGCTTTGATGCTGTGTCATTTGTGTCAGAATATTTTCGCAAAGAGCGAATATCAATATGCATACCAAATGAAGGATTGAAGAAGTGGTACAAATAGGAAAACATATGAATGCAATATTTATTGTATGTCATAAAATCAAAATTCTACTTTATTCACTTCACTTATCACAAATACTCATAAGAAACACGATAAAGAGGAAAGTAAATGAAAATTTTAGTTTTACCAATAAAGTAAACCAGAACGAAATTTTATCTGGGAATACATTCTTGATACGTATTCAGGTCATTCACTATTTTTGACATAACAAAGTAAATAAAGAGAAAAATTACAAAATGTTTGGATTTGTCTGGAAACTTTTCAAAAATATGCTAATTTTTTGAATTTTGTTTTTTATACCAGTTAAGTAGGATGCAGTAGTTGGTAAAATTTATACAGAGAAAAAATTGTATTACTAAAAGATATTGAAATTCTAAATCAAACTTTATTTGCGTCATATCTTATAATAAAATTCTTACTTTAAACATTTATGCTATTTATAAGTTTATTATTCAATGCAAAATTTTTAATGTTAAATATATTATAAATTATATATTCATAAATAGCAATAAATAATTTAATAATTTCATCGAGATACATTTTAATATATTTTCATACAGACAAGTATAATATTTTATTTATTAACTAATATTATTTGCCACTATGCTATATTATTACTGATACATTACACCTTATCCCAGAGGACTACTTCTGTGACCTTACAATTAAACTATTTCACAATCTCGGTAGCAATTTAAAATGAATCAAAATAAGGCTCGTTACAGAAGCATTAAAAAAGTATAAAATAGTTGTAGAAAATTGAAAAGTACAACAGAATTATTTCTCGAAAATGATCTCTCAACACCTGAGAGTTTATTGGTGTTTGAATGTCAATGGATGTGTTAGATATTGTCTACTTTTTACAAAGGATGTAAATAAAATATATGAAAATATTTTTGAGAATTTTAGAATTTAAAAAATAATTATTAAATAAAGTGTTTAAAAGAAATGTTAAAATATTATTCAGAAAAACATTTTTCAAGGGAAAACAATGAACAATGTCTCCTCACTGAATGTGTCAGGAAATAAGGGTGTCGTCATCGAATATATATTAAGAGCCATTGAAAATAAATTTTGTTTAGAAACATTATTCTTACACTAAATCATTAATCAGCATATATTGTGCTTAAATTCGATTTAAATTTATAGAAAATCCTTTCATATGTTAATCATATCAGATAGCAAGTATTCAATCATTAAAATTTAGGGAGTTGTTTAAAAATTTTTGTTAAAAATAACTCATCATGTTATACTGATCATGATATCATAATAAACTGATTTAGCTGCTAAAAACTTTTTGTTGAAATTTCAAACCAATAAACCAATTTTGAAAATGTTTTCAACAAACTTAATCATCTTTTGTTTCAATGCAGTACAATAAATGGTTTTGAAAATTATCTTCCATATATTCGAATAATCTATCTATCTATCTATCTATCTATCTATCTATATATCTATATCTATATATATATATATATATATATATATATATATATATATATATATATATATATATATATGCAATTTGAGCTCTATAAATATAGGGTTCAAATTGCATAGATGATTTATTTATTTTAGTCTGTGATGGACCTAGAGTCTTGATAATGTTAAAGATTTTCATGTTTCCATAAAATG
>JAPDSC010104751.1:855-14160 GCA_026290005.1 Latrodectus geometricus | reverse complement strand
TTATTACTTCATTCGATTCATTTTAATGTAGAAATTCCCTTAAAGAAATTGGATTTTCAAAAGAAATTCTACTCAAGGAAAAATCTAATAGGAATTTGTATCCAAAGCTAATGAGAAGTGCTTTGTGAAATTCTTTTGAGGAGGAACATTTTTTGAAAAGTTTACAAATTATTTCTTGCAAACAATTTTTAGTTTTCACTTTTAAAATACGAAAAGTGTAGGATTCTTTTTTTAAAATGTAATTTTTGACGTAAAATTTTATGATATTAGGAGTTATAATCTACTTTAGTAACTTGTAATATATTGAAAACAAACATGTAAATTTGATAGAATAACTTTAATAAGAAAAACTATATTTTCAAAGTTAAATTAACATTAAATTTTATTTTAAATTAGAGTATCAGAAATGTTAAACTTCAATGTCAAATAATTTAAAATGTTTTGAATGGTAATATTTGTTTAAATTCCTTAAATACTTTTAATTAAAATTACAATTTAACTACGGTATCTTTAACTATAAAATAAATATTTTTTTTTAATAATTTACTATTAAAAATTTTTTAAATATATTATTTTTATATTTAAAAAAATATAAAAATATGTATGTTTGTTTACTTAACTTGAAGGGAGAACAAAAGTTTCATCCAAAAAAGTTAGAGAAGTTAAGTTTTTTAAATAATTATTTAATAAATTTACTTTCAATAATTTTTATAAGAATTTATATTTATAAAAAGATATTTTCAAATATATACTCCAGTATCTTAATTTACAGTGCCACAAAATTTTATGTGTTTGTTTTAAATATATTTGCGTAATTAAGGTTACTTTCTTTTAATAATTGAAACATCTTCAATTTTCGTGAGAATAAAAACAGGGACACAATCAGCTGTAAACTTTGAAATCAAATTTTACTGAAAAGATTTACTGCCTATGTTCACAATTTTAATATTCGCCGGATAAAGTAATTAGTACGAAAAAAATACTTTTAATAACATAATAATTTGAGTCAAAGTTTTCATTTATTATATTAAACGATTAACTGTCCAAATTATATCTATACACACTGGGTTAGCATAAAGGATTCATTGCTTTTGAAAGTGTCATATTTTCCATTAGAGGCCTCTTTAGAATAGAACTCATTTTGTAGGTTGAATGACAAGCAATGATTTGTTAAGGCGGTTTTTTCTTCAGATAACATAAGACCCGAGGACATCTGTTATTTTAGACTTGTCCTAAACTTCCTTGATCGAAAACCTGGAATGCACATTATAAAGTGAGTGTGTTTCTTTTTACATATCTCTGATATGTATAAGAGTTTGAAAGTATAGCCTTCTCAAAACGAAAGTCATTTATGTTAAACCTGAATAAATTATACATACAATATCATTACCGTCATTAGGGCTGTTTCTAAGATTTCTTTCTGTGTTAACAAGTTAAAATAAAGTTAACATGGCGTCAATACTAAATAATGCAGACAAACATTTATACTTTTAACTCTAATTTTTGCCTCTTCGAAAAGTAGTCAGCATGATCACACATCAAAATAATTATGGACCTTCAACTTGAATGAACATTGTAAAAAAAACGAAGGCAAATCTAGAAGTTTCATTCCAAAGAATGGAATTTCAATGCTTTTGAAAGACATATATAAGTTTCTGTCCTTTCCAGGAAGTCGTCATGATGGTTGTTTTTAGTCATTTGCATGGGAAGGAAACCGAGCGCAAGAAAAAAATTCCATCGCAAAGAGAGGAGGAGACGACGGTGTTCGATGTCTCCGACCGAGGAATGGGAAGGAGCGGCACCTGCTCCGTCTCTGGAGTGAGGGTGGTCACCGAGTGTCCTGGACAGCCCTCGAGAGCTGCGTCTTAGGAACGGATGACTATCACAGTGAGAGGTTCGGATGAGGGTGTGGCGAATCACCAGAGGAAGGCGAAGACAATTCCGGCGGCGGACAGCATCACGAGTCCCGCTCGCTCGCCACCAGAGTCCAGGAATTCTGAAACAGAGAAAGAATCTTTGTTATCAAGCATTCTAAAAACTACCATTTTTATTTTAATTTGCAGGTTCTAAGAATTGAAGAAAAGTATAATTTTTTGTATTAATTTGTTTGAAAAGTAATTATTGGATCTCCGTGATTAAATTTATATGTGTAGTGGAATTTAAGTCAAGAATAATACATCTGAGCTTCTGCAAAACTGACTGACCAAGCTATTTCGAAGCCTCACTTTTTCGTCTTCACAATCAAGGCAACTCTTCTAAAAGCATGTTGTACCAAGTTTCGAATTCAAAATAACCTAGTTCCACATATTCACTTTGTTTTGGCACAGTTTGTGCTTTTTGGACCTACTAATTACACCACAAAACCCAACTAACTAATTAACCAAATTTGATTTTGACTTTCAGAAAAGTTTTTTATGAGGCTGAAGTGATACTTAATCAAGTAAGAAGAACAACATCACGTTCGCATGCAATATGATGTCTTTTCCTTGTTTTTGTGGCAATTTCTACCTCTGGTAACTGAAGGAGTCATTTTTACTCCTTCAGCTGATTTACTTTGGATTTTCTTATATTGGCAGGACCTTAGAAATTCTACCTGCATAAGTAGTGTTTTAAATTTCAGAAAATAAGAAAGATCCACCAAACATTAAATAATTATTGAGTAAGGCAAGGTACTCAAGGAATTATACTAGATGCTCCTTTAGGACACTTTTAGAAGCAGTGCAATTCACCTTAGACACGGGTAGCATACTCCCAAGTCGGTTATTCAGTAATGCAAGGTGCTCCAGTAATTCGTCAAACAAACTAGAACAAACATTAAGACACTGTAATATCAGTGCGATTCACCTTAGGCACAGGTCGCATAATATCAGGTCTCCCGGACGTTTTTCGCAAAAAAAAGGACGTTCGCCTATCTGCTGATATGCTTGGTATCCGCTCTTTATATTGAACAATATTTGTTTTTCATGAAAGTGGGAGTCTAGTAATCAGATTTCTATCAACTGCATTTTTACTTTCTTTATATTTTATTTTTACCACGGCATTGCCCTACTTAAATTCTTATATTGATATCTAAATTCATATATTGTTTCTTATATCTAATGTACAAGTTTTCAATAAATATTTATGTTACAAATTCCGCCGATTCTTCATACCTTTAATAGCTACAACAATGAATTAGCAGCATATGGCACAGAAGAGTTTATTTTTACACATACCCCTTACAAGGTAACCAATAAAGTTCGTGACAATTTTGCTTGGCTGAATAAGGACTTTTATATTTCAGGCACCTAATAAGCGTGCCAGCGTCGTCCCAAAAGTCAGTCCTCGTTATCTACAAGCAGAGGCCCCAGACACGATCGTTTCACATGGAGATCATTGCGACCAAGGTATGTTTTACATGTCCCAGCCACCTAGGAACGACACCCTATCCAACCAGGTCACATAATTCGTCAAATTCCTGTTACAATTTTGCACCAGAATAAGTGGGGGATACGACAAACCCCCATCTATGGAGGCGTCACATTATACCTTGCTAGCTAGAGTTTGTAATGAGGTAGAAAAGGACCCGAGGAGAGGGGGATTGAACGATGGTTTGTACGGGGGGGGGTAGAGAATTGGCCTGAAATAGGCTGCAATGCCGGTGAACAACGGCTTAAAAGAGTTAAATATGTATAAAAAATAAACTTACCTCAGTTTCTTGGAGCGAAATTTAATTTCGCCACTATCATCGTTTTAAGAATTTTTTTAACTTACATATTACAAACTCTTACTTGTTTTTTTACTTTTCATATGATTTTTTATCGATATTTATAATTAGATTTTTTTATATATAATGGATATATCACACCAGATGGCACTTCTACTCTTGGTCATGTAACAAATGTCAAGCGTAGATTGTTTACAATTGAGTAAATGCATATTTGAATTTTGTAAAAACACTCAATTTAATACTATTCAGTAACTAAGATAGCAATACTTTTAGTCATTATGTCAAATTTAATAATAAATAAACAACTGAAAATATAATTTTGCTGATAAAAGGAAAAATATCTTGGCGTAAGAGTTGTTTTATGAGAAATGATAGGTGCTGCTGAAGTAGTTTATATTATTATCAACAGTAAACTTTCATGTCAAATAACTTCGTAGCTCAAATTTATAGTCGCCATTTTACTTCACCAGGGTAGTTTTTCATAAATGAGCATTATTAGCGACAAAAATGGGAGCAAACTGGAGAAAAATGGATAAAATGCCAAAATAAACATCAACTCAGAACCAGGGGTAGGAGTATAGAAATTTTTTTTTCAGGACACTATTTTCAAAAAATATCAGGACATTTTCAGGACATATTTCATTAAAGAAAACCAATGTTATTTTTACATATTAATTTCTGTTTTATGCATACAACACATTTTAGAAAGGAATAAACTATTTAATAAATTCTGAGTTTTTTAATTTTTAACACAACAATATGAAAAATGATACAGAAATTTAAACTTTCTATACTGAACATTTTCTGAAAATTAATAAGTTACATGACAAATGCTTTAAATTAACAGCTAATTTATGTATAATTGAATAATGTTCATTTTGAACTGGATGCATTAGCATTTAATTCCGATAATTTAATACTGCACTTTTTTAATTTATCATTCACAGATGCAGTCTCTGCATTAGCAGCAGACAGGATCATTTGTCCAACTTTCACATCACTCATATTATCATCACTGATGGCACATGTTATTTTTTAGTTGCATCGTCTAAAAGTTTTTGAGCTACATACTGATTATCAAGCAAATTTTTCTTTTCTTCCTCAAGTTCATTAATTTTTTCTAATAGGAGCGATTTTTTTCACTAGTAGCTTCTACATCTTCCTCATCCTTTTTTTTCTTCTCTAATTGTGTTACATCTTTTGATTTTTCTATATATAATGCATATTCTGCATGAGATTTCTGAATATAATGCATCATTTCTTTGGTATATTGAATGGAGGAAAGAGAATTGCCATGGATTGGAATAACATCATGACAAATCCGTAAACTTTGAACAGTTAATTCTGATAAAGAAGCTCTCTCCTTTGTCACAACAGAATTGTTAGTTGAAAACCCTCTTTCTGGTTGGAAATTTACATTCAATAACGACAGACATGCTTTAACCACTCTAGAAAGAGTAGGATATTTTATGTAACCACCAGAATCTTTTATATTGAAAACCGCATTCCAATATTTACAGATATTTTGATCATTATCATAATCATTCACAATCAAAGTCACATCTTCACACATGTAAAGAATACTCTTCATTCATCTTATCAAAATCTGAAGAAGTTTTATTCACATGAGGAATATGTTTAATTAATCTGCTACATGAACTCCTAGACTCTTCCTTTTTTCTATTATAAGGAGACAAACACTGGAGATCTTTGAGTAAAGGATTTGATATAGGAAGTTTTTGAAGCAAATGCTTTGAAGTTGCTATGTAGCAGCTTCTGATACATTGTAGAAATGTTTTATCAGTAAGTTCTTCCAGCATTGCTTTTGCACCATGACCTACTTCTATCTTGGTTAAATTTAAACAACTTTTTTCCTGAATCAACATTAATTTGTAGCAATTTTATTCCATTTTTTTCACAGATTTCTTCTGGGTTTAAAACTTTACACATAATACTGCGAACAAGTTCATTTAACTAACTGTACATCACATGTACTAAAGGTTCGACTTTTTGCATTAGAAGTAAATAAAGTTCAAAAGTTTTACAAAAAATGAAACAAAATGCAGATATGCCAGAGTCTTAGGGTCTTTCAAATGTTTTATAATCCGAAGATGTTTATCAGAAAGAGGAGATTTTGACTCTTTAGGTACTTTAACAATGAAATATTCCTTTAGAACATCACATTACTCAACAATTCTCTCACAAACTGAGCCCAAAGTTAACCTCTCAACATGACGAAGGAAGCTATGTCTAGCTAAAGTTTCTTCCAGTATTTCTAACTATAAGGAATGATTATCTTCCCTTCTTGCAGGAGATAGCTTGAAAAATTGATGAATATTTATAGCAAATCCATCAATATTACAATCAATTTTATCAATACCCTTACGCAGTGCTCCATGGATTATGTGTAAGCAACATGTACCCGAATCAATTAGTACTGGTAAACTTTGCTTACTCAGTTCACTATTTATTTGCTTTAAAGCAGCTAAATTAACTCTTGGTCCATCCATTGACAACTGCGTTAATTTTTCTAAATTAAAACCATTATATTTTGAATAAAACTTAATAAAATTTTTACAATTTTATTGGCTTTAGCATGCCCTAAAAATGTGATTCGAGGTAACGAATGACATTTTTACATTGTTTATCAGACCAATATGAGATGTAAATATCCAACTGTTTCTTTATTTTATTTGTAGTAATTTCATCGAAAAGTAAAACAAAATATGAAGTGCCGATATCCTGAAACAAAAGAGTTTTGAAATGCGGACCTAATCCAAAATTAATCATATACCTGACTTTTTTGTCAGATAATTTGAGATTTTTTGCTATGGAGGAATCAAAAATTTCTCCGTAAATGTTAGCTAAATCATTCAAAGATGAAAAAGAATAATTGTTTTTTATTGCCACCAAAACTAAAATGGTTTCAGCTTTAATGGTTTTCTGTAATGTCGTTTTGGGAAGCCATGATCTGTTATTCGCTACTACAGTCTATGTCGAGGATTCAGATGAAGTTGATGACTTGATAGTAAATAGTGTTTGATTCTTGTAACAGTTCACAGCTTTTTAGTGTTTTAATCCATCTGCATGAGCAAGCATTTGTCTAAAACCCATATTTGAAACACTGAATTTGCTTTTGCATACGAAGCACTCCGCAGAATGAACATCGTCAACACTTCGGCACCAGGTCTCGATTAGGCATTTATCCCCATCTTGCAGTTCCAACCATTTTTCGGAAAATTTCGTTTTTCTTGGCATTTTTAAAAGAAAATTGTTTTCAAAAAATGAAATTCTTAGCTTGCTAATAAACATTCTTCAAAACACCCATCAAAATCTTTTAAAATAGCGCAATAAGCATTTCACGCATGCGCATAAACGTAGGCTAATAATTCTCACAATTTCGCCATCATTGTAAATAGCTGTGCACTTCTAAAACCAGAATCTTTGTAAAGGCAGAAAATAGAATTTAATGGTAAGCCCAATGCTAAATTTTTTTGACATCAGACATGCGTAAGCGATGGCTGAAAACGAGGCGGAGACGAATGTATGGCAAACCTTATTAAGGTTTGAAAGAGAACAAAAAAGGGGGAAAATTTTCTCTTTCTTTTAGCATAGAAAGCAGAAATATATTCCACTGAAAGAAAAATTTACAACTGAAAAATATAAAATTTTTTATTGAAATTAAACTTTCAAAGGAATGTAATAAAAAATTAAGGAATTCCAGGATTTATTTTGAAAAATAAGGACATTTCAGGACGTTTTTTAAAAAATGAAGAATTTCAGGAATATCAGGACAACTCCGAGCCCTGCAGAACTGTTTGAAATTTATAACTATATTCGAATTTAATTGTTATTGCTGAAAAAAAAATTTGGGCAACATATTTGACATTTGAAGTCATAGAAAGTGAGTTCGCTGATTGCATCGGTTCAATTCCTAGTACTTGGTTATTATGTATGAACCCATGTTACATCTATTAATGTGTATAATATAAATAAAACAAAATTAAATTAGATTTGCAATTATATAGAAATGCAATAAATTGAATCAGAAGATGATAATGAATATATAGGCTAAACTAGAATGAGTGCTATAATCAGGAACTTTTTCTCCAACCAAAATTAAGCCAGTGTACGATTAAGATGGACTCTGAAATAAGAAAAAAAGAAACATTAATCGGAAACACATTCCAGTGTTTTCGGCAACTGTTTATTCGTGAAAGGGAATTTCGTGGATTACGGAAAAGGAACTGACTCCGGAACTATTGGCGACTTTTTTTTTGTTCCCCTTTTCTTGGCTGGAAAGCGGGGCGATGTTTTGTGCAAACAAAGGAACCAGAACAAAGGGAAGGCCACCGGTCTTTAATTATCAAATAATGTAATTACTGTTTTAATGCACTGAAAGGAAAGAGCTTGTACCACTAATTAAGAGCTCCTCAAAAAAAAAATGGCGTTTCTAGAGGCTTTTGCTTCCTCTGCAATAAATGCAAATGAAAGAATTGAACAAAAATATGTAAAAGAAATTAAAAAAGAGTACCATTTACATTTCTCTTCTCGGCACCGTAATTTTTTAAAAGACTTTTTTTTATTTTTTGCAGGAAAAAAAAATTCCGCGGCGATAGAAGCGAAAGATAATTTTTTTAGCAATTATTTTTTCCCTGCTTTTGGTAACTTCTTTCAATTTTAATTAGGAAGCCGCAGAGTACGATTAACATGACTAGAGGCGCTGCTAGACACGAGAACTGGCGTTTCTTTTATTTATTAATCTTTCTCTTGCTTTTTTTTTTTAAATATTTTTTTGGGTGAAAACCTCGTGCAATCTTAATTTGTTGTTACATTTAATTACCATAAACTTAACTCGGTGTAGTGGCACAAAAACAGCACTTATACTCTTCTCGATAAGCGATGAAATTGCTCGAGTGGAGGATAGAAATTTAGCTTAATCTGGTGGATGCGACACGATTTTTAACAACAGAAAGAATATTTTTTTCATGCTGTTTATATCGTTTGTTTTCACCATTTTATACAGGGACCTATCAAGGTTTATTCTAAAAATGACACTCACTGCTTTTTTAATTGTATTAAAGATGTTTACAGCATTCTGTACATGAAACTGAGCAAAATAAGATGGCTGCTCAGCTTCTGAGAGTGAATCTTGAGAGAAGAGCTCTAAAGGTCTTTCATAAAAGAAGATCTAAGAAATAACGAATCACAAAAATATTGGGAGTTTATTACTAAGAATAACGTGGAAAGAGTGGTAAAGACTTCCGAAGAAGACTTCAAACGGGGCAAAGTTGATAATGAATGAATTTTTTAAAATTATTTAAAATATTTCATTCTTGAAATAATTTGAAAAATAAACGTCGTCGGGCGGTTGTTTAAATTTTGAATCTGAATTTTGTTTTTCGGCTGTTTGACAGCAATCATTATTGATGAACGCTCAGGTAGGGGCTTATCATACCCAAGTGGTAGGTCACTGCCCTTCAGATTATAAGGAGTTCGACTGATGCAAGATGAGCTTATTTATGCACAGAGATGATTGGCATTTCTTGAGAAATTCCTGGGTGTCCGCCCTTAGATTTCATGAATACTATCTTCTATCAATGAAGAGTTTTCTTTGAAAGAAAATTGTCAGTTGGCTTCTGCCCAACAAAGGTTTGAGGCTGTAAAAATGCGGTGTCAAAATATAGCTGATTTATGTTATGGTTACACCTTACGGTTAATGCAGGCTATAGTATACGCCCAGTTGATAAAAAGAAAAATTTAATATAATCGTAAAAATAAAAATTCCAGTGATATAAGAATTCGATTGCTAAATGACTGGGGAATATCATGTTACATTTTTTTTTGTATCGATCTTTTGAAACCCTTGATCGTACCATTAAATATTGTATAAATATTTTAAATAAACCAAATTAATTTATCTCTATTATATTACTGTATAACCTGTGCTAAAATATTGCTACATAAAAAAGAATGAAGAGACGAAAATCATGCAAACTTTTCTAATATGGTGTCGCATCAAAGTTATAAAATAAAAGGATTTTCATTGACACTAACTTGTCAATAGAAATATTTATTTTCATAAAGGAAATTGCCACGCATATCACGAAATCACGCATCAGGGAATCAAAATTTTGATAACTGCACTGAAGTAAATTTTCTTCACGCAACCAAGAATCGTAATTCAGATTTTGATGAACAAGCATATCATTAGACTTAAATAATAATAAAGCAAATACTTAATTTTAAATCACTTTTTTTTCAGATTGAGCTTTTTTATTAAAAATATTTCGCGCTACCCAACAAGAATCCATTTCATATTTTTAGTAGACACTAGTTTTTAGACTGGTAGGGACCGATAAAATATCTCTTTAAATCGCAAGATCGTAAAATAGAAAAAATGAGAGTTCTACCCTAAAACTAAATTTGTTTGTTTTTTTTCATCAAATTAAAAACTCTTTATAAATAAATTGAATGTTATTAGAAACATTTCATATGCACTAAATAAAAATCACATGCAAAATAAAATTCCTTAGTATAAAGAAATTTTTGATTTCTTTCATAGTGATAAAAATCACTATGAAAAAATAACAAATTTTCTTTACTTTAAAAGTAACAGTTTTTCTTTTATTGATACCTTTTTGAAATTACATTTTCTGACAATTAATTTCAATGTATAATAAAAAAGCATTTCATGTTATTGCTCCAAAAATTACCTCGATTTTTATCAACAACTCTTTCTCTAGTTTTGCAGACTTCAAATTTCTTTTCCATTGATTACGTTCTCAACAGCAGCCTACCCTGTCTATCGATCCGCCAGCCTGATTGCGGATTGGGAGGTCCTGGGTTCGAATCCCGGTTCGTTCATCAATGTACTTACTTTCTCCCGTCTTTATCCTTTCCTTGTACAAATGAATTGTGAATGGTTGTCGACCTATAGCATGTGTGCACAGGGGAAGTCTGACTGCACACCAAATTAGGTTCTGTTGGAAAAGTGGAGTAGTGCACCACATACTGGCAGCCTAGCTGGCAAGAGACAACAATAACGTCCTCAATTATTGTTGTCATCATTATTTTTTTCCTAATGACGGGGCACTGGGTGACAGGACCCACAACAAGGCCTAAAACTCTAGCGTTACCCAGTGGGCATTTGTGAACCAAGTCACGGAGGTACGAGTAGCATCGTCACACCACCGTTTATAGGGTGGGCCACATTCATCTATCATCTCAGAAGAAGAAAAAACGAAGATAAACAGAAGAAAGATGACATCCATGCCCAGTCCGGTATTAGAACCCGGGATCAACAGCCCAGGAATCAGGAACACTAACCACTCAGCCATTGGCCGGCATCATCTCATCATACGTTACCCACATTATATCTAAATTGGCCTTTAAAAAGTACTGCAATAAAGTTTTGGTAAGCACTGAGATTCTGTCTAAATTGTCAGGCATTGAAAAAAATTATATGGTAAAAAATAAAGTGGAAATTAAAATAAGTTGGCTTTAAATAGAGATTTTTTCAAAATTTTAGTTCGTAAATGGAAATTTAAATTATCAATGCAAAATTATTACGTACTAGTGGTTGGTTTCTAACAAGGACCATTGTCAGTAACCAACCACTAGTTCGTAAATTCGTAAGTGTCTGTAAATTAGAGGTTCGTAAAAAGAGGGTTCTACTGTATTACAACACGCGAACTACATTTTGGAAACTGAACCCACCGTTGTTCGAAATTTCATTTTATGACCTTTTGAATGTGGATTCAAATTTGGTACGTAAAATTGATTAAGAGTGATTAAATAATGAAATAGGAGGCAAAAGACTTCAAATAACGACAATACAGAGTAGTATTGTAATCATCTACAAAACAAGATCATCAATAGTTAACAAGATTAAAATACATAAAAAAAAAAACAGTGATATATATTTTGCAACATCAAATGAATATATTTAGAAATTTCACATTGAAGGGTAAATAAGTGACTACTTTGTTTTATTTTACATCAACAAAATAATAGTAAGATTTGTTTAAAATACGATTATTTTTATTTTTGTATAAAACTTGATTTAGAAAGAGACATACAGTTCGGGTCTCGGAAGCCCTGCTATGTATTTATCTTAAGGTTAACGGATTTTGAATCCTAGCACCACATAAATCTGAACCATAATCAGATGACGAAATCACACCTGAGCTGTCACACTTCTTCCTAATTTAGGTAGCCTGATTAGTTAGGGCGCCGCTCTCATTACCGGTAGGTAGTAAACTCGAATACCAGCTTAACTGAAGATCCGTTGCGTTCATTAAAGTCAGCAGGGGCACGTTAAATATGTCGTGGTCGCAATGTCCTTCAAGTGAAATGATACCTCTGGGAGAAGCAATTCAAGTATTCGTAGCTCTTCTATTTGCTACGTGCTTCTAAATTACGAAAACTCCTACCCGGAACTGGTCGAGACCAACTCAGGTTAGCTAAAGGGAAGCTTGCTGGTGTAATAATACTTCATCTAACATCGGTGCCACAACAACGGAAGGTCTTTTGGGTGCCACAGACTATCGAGGTCCAACCCACAGAGCATCTGCAACAAAGTTAGGTAAGAATGTATTTTTAATGAATCAGTAGTTTATTATGAAATTAGTTTTACGATTTAACATTTACTGCTAAATTTTTTTGACTTACTAAGTAATTATCGGTCCCTACAAATTCGCAAAATCGAGCATCAGTTGTCAAATGTAATAAAATGATCATTTAACAATTTTATTCCTTTACTGATTATTGTTGCTAGATGTCTAATAATTTTTAAGGGAGTTAATAATTGCAACATCTAATGGTTAAATCTAGTGTCAAAATCAGATCCATCCACAATAGTTCATCCCAAATAGACATGACCTTAACAAAATATCAAATGAAGCGTACATATGACATCATGAAGTGGAGCTTTGGGCTCTCGGAACTACATCTTAGCCGAAGGGCGCAATCAGGTATCAGTAGTTCAGGCAAATAATTGAATGGCTTTTGAACTAATGATCGCATTCCTGAGCAATAATGATGCTGTGTTGATGTTATTTTACACAAATGAGATCTGCGAAACAAGGTTTACGTCAAAATGGCAGAATTAGAAACATAACTGCGGGTTTCTAGAACTAATGCGGTAGTCGATGCTTGTTTCTACGAACTCGTATAAGATATCAGTTTAATTATTAAAACGGATAGTTACAAAAATTAAAATATAAATTGTTAAACATAAGAAAATATAAAAGACGTATTGATTAAAAAAAAAAAAAGATTTCTGTGCATTATCATTGGTAAAACAGATCTTAAAATCATAAGAATTGACTTCTGCTTACGAAAGGAAAGTTTGTGCAGGTGTGTTCCCGTAAAATATTCCTTAAAATCGTAAAAATGGACAAAAATATGTATTATATGTAAGAAACAAATAATACGATTTATTTTAGGGATAAATATACAATTTTTTGTGCTTTAAAAAGGATAAATTTTTATGCCTGTGTGCCACTATTTTGAAACAGAAAGTTACGTTAACTTTCATAGCAGTTATTAATTTTGATCGTGTATATATATATATATATATATATATATATATA
>JAPDSC010104736.1:9094-21274 GCA_026290005.1 Latrodectus geometricus | reverse complement strand
AAAAAAAAATAATATATGAATTTCTTAGTTTCAAATGTAAATTTTAAATAGTACATAAATATACATAAATAATATCATTATGTGTGTAAAACAAAATATATTAAATAATTAACTGCATTTATGAATTGTGAAAATCAAAATGTTAATGTTAAAAAAAGTCTTGTCTATTACAAACAAGATATAGTTAAGTATATCAACATACAATAAGATTTTAAAGCAATTTAATGGTAGTAGCAGTTTCAAGGGGGATGGGGGTATCCCATAAATAATTTTAAAAATTGTGTAGCATATTTCTTATATCTTCCATTTTATTTACAGAAGTTCTACTCAGAAAGATGAAATACAGGAGAAGAAATCTGAAGTGAGACAGTCATTATATGGATTTCAAATAGCAAAAGTGTATATCAGTAACAGTAAAGATTTGTTACTTTTCCCTGAAGATGTAGAAAAGAAATCACCACTTTCAAAAAACTGATAGTATTTTTAAAAGTCCCATTAAATGGTACTTGTGCATCAATACTTTATTTTCCCAAAGGACAAGATGGTGAACCTAAACTTTTTACTTCATTCTTTAGAAATTGTAATTCTACTACTGTTAATTCAGATACTTTAAATGAATCAATTAAAAATTATCTCATCATTTGATGAGTTCATAGTTGCTAAATATATTACATTAAGCGCTTCATCTTATATCCCAGTCCCGCAAGAAATTCTTAAAAGACAAGCAGTGTTAAATATAAAAAATACTACTGATGAGAAATGTTTTCTTTGGTCTGTTTTACTTTATCCACATAATGATAGTAAGCATATGAATAGAACTAATCATGTAAATTATACAATTGAAATTAACATGAAAAATATAACTTTTCCTTATAAAATTGAATAAGATATCAAAATTTGAACAGATGAATAACTTATCAATTAATGTTTTCGGTCATAAAAAGGGAGATATTTTCCCTCTACATATTCCAACTAACAGAACAGGATTCCATCATATTAATTTTTTGCTTTTATTTAAAGGAGAAATCTCTCATTTCTGTTCCATTAAAAGTATGAGTTGACTGTTAGCATATTTGACTTGTCACAATGGACAATTCTTTTACTGCAATTTTTGCCTTCTTAGATTCACAACAGCTTCTTCTTTAAACAAACAAATAGAGTATTGTAAAAACAATAAAATTCAAAATATTAAAATGCCTCCTGAAAATGATCGAATATTAAAATTTATTTTTGTGCACATAATGTATAAAATCCCTTTCATTATTTATTCAGATTTCGAAAGTATTTTAATTAAAAAGGAATCTAATTTGGGAACTCACAGTGAATTAAATGCTCAACACATCCATGTGGATTTTCATATGTTATTATAAAGAAAGGAAATGTGTCAAGTCTTCAATAGTTTACCATGGAGAAAACGCCGTTGAAATATTCATCGAAAATTTATTGTGCGAGGAAAAATTAAAGATCTGTTATTCATCAACAAACTTATGAATTTTATCATGAAGTATAATGAAGTTTTTTTGAATGCAGACAAATGCTTTGTGTGTGAGGAGCCCCTGAATAAAGCTGGAATTTGAGATTATTGTCACATCACATTTGCTTATTGAAACGCCGTACATTCTAAATATAAATTAAATTATAAATTAGTGAAGAAAATTCCTGTAATTTTCCATAATTTGAAGGGTTATGATATCATAAAAGTTTTAAGTTAAAATAAAAAATAGAAAAATATATTGCTTAGAGCTAGTAGTTGAGAAATTTATTATTAATTCAGACCAAAATGAATTTCATGGTAATCTTCACAAATAAAGCAAGAGCTAGTACCATTTTTGTGAAAGAAGGGTGTTTACCCTTATAAGTATTTTAATAGTATGGAAAAATTTAATGAGACAAAATTACCACTGCGGGAAAGTTTTTTAATACTCTAAACAAAGAAATTAGCGAATCTGACTATAATCATGTGTGCACTTTCTATTCATTTAAAATGTAAGCGTTAAAAGAATACCATGATCTCTATGTAATGAATGATATTCTCCTCCTCGCAGATGTGTTAAAAAAATTTAGGAAATTATGCTTATCATATTATAAAATAGACCCTACACATTGTTATACTTCTCTTGGCATCGCTTGGCTATCATGTCTGAGGACGATGAAAGTTGAAGTGGAATTTCTTACAGACCTAACAATACACTTGTTTATTGAAAAGGGTATAACAGGAAGAATCTCTATGATATCCAATCGCTATGCTCATGTTAACAGTATACTCACAGGTAAGCATGATCCTAATATTTCCACCTCTCATATATATTTAGGTATGAATAATCTGTACAGACATGCCATGATGTCTTATTTACCTGTAAAAAACTTTCATTAGTCTGAAAATGTAGAACTAAACATGGAAGATATACTATGTTGGGAAGTTGAAGCGAAGGAGGGTATGATTCTTGAAGGGAATTTAAAATGCCCCCATCACTCCATGATCTGCATAACGATCTACCAGTGGCACCAGAAAAATTAAAAGTGAATTTTAAAATGGTTTCTCCATTCTCTATAAATGTGGCCAATAACTTAAGACTAAAAAATATAGAGTGTATTAAAACTCATACCTAATTTACAAAACAAAACTAGATATGTAGTTCATTATCAAAATTTAAAATAGTATTTGAAATTAGATTTGCATTTGAAAAAAAAAAATAGTCTTATTCTTTAAATAGGAGCCATAGCTTCGTAAATTTATTGAATTTAATAGTTCCATGCATAAACAACCTACAAATTCATTTGATAAGGATTTCTGGAAATTAATGAACAATAGCAAAACCATGGAAAACTTGAGAAATCATGTAAATATATATTTAGTGATGGATAAGAAAAAGGCACTTAAATTAATAGCTTCACCTTCTTTTCATGCATTCAAAATAATAAATAATGATTTAACCATTGTAACCATTCATGTCACCTCTCTCACCCTTAATCGCCCTCTGTAGACTGGTTTCTTGGTTTTGGATATAAGCAAAATTTTTATGTACAAATTTCACTATGGACATATAAAAATAAATATGGGGAAAAAGCTAAATTATTATTTATTCACACAGATTCACTTTGTTATAACATATAAGCGGAAAATATCTATCTTGACATGGCCGATCTTCTGGACCTTTATGATACATCTGACTATCCCAAAAATCATTTCTTATACAGCGATAAATATAAAGTATTAGGAAAAATGAAGAATGTGAATTGAATGGGATCATAAGTACAAGAGTTTATTGGTTTACGTTCCAAAATGAATTCCTTATTAAGTCAGAATGAAGAAAAGAATACTGCAAAGTGTGTTTCTAAAAATATAAGAGAAAAAGTCTTAAAGCATGAAAACTATGAGAAATGTCTTTTTGAAAACTAACAAGTTAGGGGGAAAATGACAATTGTTTCGATAAATCATGATTTATATACAGTAACAATAAACAAATTAGCTCTCTGCCCCTGGATGATAAAAGACACATACTAAATGATGGTTTTTCCACCCTACCTCATGCCCATTATAAAATTGACTCTTTTTAACTTAAACCTTAGCATTTATAGTATCTGAATGAATGGATTGTAATCATGGTTTATTTATTTGTGATGTAAAAGACTGTATCTGCAATCATTTTGGACTCTTTACTGTATTACCATTGACACTTTTTTTTAAAACGTTTGTTTTTTTGAAAGTTGTAAATTTATTGTTGTCTTATATTTGTTAAATAAAAAATATTATACCATTTTATTTTTGCTCTTTTCTTGACTTCATTGATTTCTTATTTATTTATTTATTTATTTGTTAAATATATTTATTTAAAATGTAGTATCCAAAATATGATTAATAAAATAATATTTTCTATTATATTTTTTAATAAATGATTTAAAATATGTCTTTGAAATACTTATTATCAGAAGTCTTTGAGAATAAGAGAGAATTGTAATATTTACTTTTAATGTTCACATGTACAACTTCAAAATATAATTAAGAAACTCATTGAAACTAGAATATAAAAAAACCATAGAATGAATTAAAGAATTTTTTTTTTATTCAATTTAAGTAGGTATGAATGTTTAGTGTACGTGAGCTTAAACAAAGAACCATGAATACTTTTAGAGTTTGTGTTTTCAAATACAAGGTTTTCGTTTGAAAATTAAAACATAATTTGTAAATTATTTTTTGAACACTCATAGATGGCAGCACTAGTATGAAATTTATTTTCCTCATCCTAAAAGTAACCAATCTCTCATTTTATAAGTGAGATTGGATTATCATAACAAAAAAAAGGGGGGGGGGTAGAACTCACATCGGGCAGTGGAGCATTAGAACTCTTATTTTTCCACTACTTACTTATCAGTGTACACTTTTTTAAGAAGCTAGCACCTATTTTCTTTTCGGAAACCTAGTAATCCTTTTTATTTCATAAACCTAATAAGCTTTATTCAGTCATTATTTAATTAAAATGCTAATCCTCTGTAATATTTTATGACAAAATATTGTATAATTGGCTCAAGATATTTTTACTATGCAAAATATGTTCAGAAAATAAACTTATTAAGAAAAAGATGCTTTATTATCCATTTTATATAGCATATTTCTTATATTTTTAGTTGTTCATACTGTTTATATCACATATCCAAATGCAAAGCAACAAAAACTTTTCATGTAATTTTGTAACCTAAATGCAGTTTTATTACCTTCTTTATATTGGAGCTTATTTTTATTGCATAGCAATATTTAAATATTTTTTAAATAATGATATTAGTGCATAATTTTTGTCATTCACAGTGTTGGATACATACATGGTATATTTCAGCAGCAATGGAAATACAAATTATTGCTTATTTGATCTTTGCGCTCACAAAAAGGTAAGAAATACATGCATGTCCAATATTTGTAATGCCCTGTTAATAAAATATTAATATTATAATTATGAAATCTTTAAAATCAGTTTTAATATCTTAAATTTTTAAACTTCTTATATTAGGTTGGGGAAAAAGTTATCCATTATTTTTTCGGTAGACGTCTGTAGTTATCGCTATCTCGTGAGATATCTATCAGACAATTTCAAATTTATGCTCATTGGAAAGGTAACATTTGACATTAAAATATTCTCTTGCGGTTTTTTGTTTGATTAATTCAGTTATGAGTACAAGGTTTTAAAAATAGAAGACCACAAACAGAAAATTCGATACATTTTCGTTTTTCTTTTATAATGGCGAAAATGCTAACCAGGTGGCTAAAATTGTGAAAAGTGTTTATCGTCCTATATATGACTGTAACAACCAGTTACGCACAATTTTGATTTCGTCGATTTCGTTTGGGTATTTGGATGCTAAAGATGCACTTCGCATGGATACAACATCGTCGAGAATGTCTATAAAATATCAAAAATTATCAAACTTGACAGCATGTCAGCAGACCTAAATTCGCACAAGACCTAAAAATCTACATGAAAACTGTTTTAAACCTTTTTACAAAGCGAATCTGAGAGAAATTACAAAAAGTTCACGTAAAAATAATGGATTTCTTTTTCCTTAAACTAATATAATGCTATTCGTAAATTTGTGTAGTTTGCTGTTCTCAAAATTTCATTGACCTCTAATATAAAATTAATTTCATGTATATACTATAAGTATGTTGTTATGACACTTGGCGAAGCCTAGCCCATGCATCAGGGACTGATCAAATAAAGTCTGATAGAGCATGTTCAATTTTTGAACAGAGCATTTAGAATAAGTTATGTATGATCTCTTTTGGTAACGGAAGTTTCAAATGAATCACTAGTTTAATTCTTGTAAGTTTTAAAAAATGATTCATGAAGCATTGAATTGTATTCATCCTACCGTCACCAACCGCTGATAAAAACTCAAAATGTTTTTAAATTAGACTATAACATTATTTAAATATATTATTAACAAAAACATATTATGAACATATATGATAATATAAAAGAAAATCATATGCTGAAAAAACTGAAGATACTTAAAACTAAATTACTGAAATCTATAAAAAAATATATCAAATGAATTCAACATTGATAAAACAAAGTTAACATAGAATTGTGACATAATTTCCTACAAATAGGAACTATCATTAAAATTTTTGAACCCTTTATTTGTCTTAAATTTTCTAACAACTTTTATTAAACCAGAGCCAATAACTTCATACAATTTTATTTTTAATTAAAAATGTATTTTGCTTATGTCTTTTCCTAAAGAAAAAACTTTAAGTGAAAGAAATAATTCGTATCTGAAGATTTTATATACTTTCTTTCTCAGAAATCTTCAAATTTTTGAAAGATTTCAAGATTTTTGTAAAAAATAGGTACCGCATTTTCCTGTATTTAATCAGTGGATTATTTGTTAAAGTTCCGAATTTGATTGTGCGCGTTGTACGTCGACGCAGATAATCTGATAAAAAAAAAAAAAAAAAAAAAACATTCTCCATCGGAAAAGCTTGCAAAAAAGTTTTGAAAGAAATACTGTTTATGTTTCATAAGATAAATAACTGGTGGTACGACGACACAGCTAAATTAAAGCTATAATCAGCTTTGTCCAATTATGTTAGGAACGAATTTGGTTTCTCGTAAAAATATTACAATTGCCTTTCGCACTTTATCTTGGCATGTGCTGTTTCGTTTTGAAAATATTCAAATTCGTATATCGTCATATAAAAGTGAAAATATTTAAGTTACGCACCAGATTTTAAATTAAAAGTAAATAAAAAAATTTCGACAAATGTGTTAATGAGAAGTGAAAAACAAAGCATGCGCTGCTCAAAACAAAAATGTACAAAATACGAAGTTTGTAAATAATCCATTTAATTATTAACAAAGGAAATGTATATATTTTTAAATACGTCTAACATAGTTTTAAAAGTTATTAGAAGCTAAATATTGATAAGTTTTACAAGAATCTTCTCAAAATTATTGCTATTGATCGATCTCGTGTCAAGTCAAGTTTATCGCATTTTGCGATGAGATGGATCTGCACAGATTTTTTCCTTAATAAATGAACTTTTATTCTGTACAATTTATTATATTTTTAATCATACTGAGCATTTTTTTTTATTTTGTGTGATACCTTTATTATAAGCAGTACATTTTTTAGACTATTCACCGAAAAAATGGTCGTGAATTATGCAATGTTTTTTCCTTTTTCTCAAAAAAAGGTTGTGCTATTAATACGCTGCTGCGGATTATATACATGAAAATTAAATCAAAATTAATTATCAGTTTTCACATGAAAACAAGTTATTTTACATGAAAAATTCTAAAAGCTATAATTATAAGTTTGCTTATCTTAAGTACAATATATATATATATATATATATTTAATAAAGAAATTTTTATCCTAATCATACAGGGTAAAATAATTCATTTAGAAAGCTTTATATCTTTTGTTTTGAACTCTATAAAAAACCAAATTCTGTAATTCTTTTAATCTAAAAAGTTTATTCAACAATTTAAAAATTAAAAACTTATTTAAAGTTAATTTAAATAAATATATTTTTTAATAATTATTCTAAGTTATTGAATGTTCATATTTACTCATATTTGTATCACTTTTTAAATATCATTTAAATTTTTTTAATTATAAAAATTTTTAAGTATCACATAAATAAATCTTTCTAAATTTGTAGACATAATAAAATTGGAACTGCTGTTGGAATCCTAGTAACATTTGGGTGTTATGCAAGTATAGGATCACTTATGTATAATAATAATGTCAACACTCTTTCAACGTATTTATTGAAATCACCTGAGTAAGTATATTTATAATTTTTTGATATCAAAATTTAAGAATTTACTTATTTCTCTAATATGTAAATCAGGTTTACAAGAGATTCCTGAGGCAACCAAATTGTTGTCTCTCATTCATTTCATGAATAATTTTATATTTTGCCTTCATGAAACTGTTGGAAGTATATATATATATATATATATATATATATATATATATATATATATATATATATTCATGAAACTGTTAAAGATACATTTACTTGAACTGTTAAACGCTCTAATAGTTCAAGTTACTGGGAACATTGAAAGTTCCAGTAACTTAAAATATTAGAAGTTCTAATAACTATTTTTAATTTTTTATGTTGTTGGTAATAATTTAACAACTATATTTTCTGGACTTCTCAAAAAGCATTTAATATATTAAAGTTTGTTGAAATTTAAACTGAAACAAATATTCAATGATTCAGTACAAAATACTTGATTAAGTATCAAAAATCAATAAAAATATAATTATAAAATTAATAGTATTAATTTCAAATATTGTAATTAGTGTTCAATAAATAAAGATGTGATTTCAAAATTATGAAGTAAACACCAAAAATTTCAGAATTAATCTTCATTTTAACTGACGTGGTAAAATTATCGAAAAAGATTCGTAAGTACAGTATAAATAAGTAAGTAAAATAAGACAGTATAAAAAAATCATTAAAAAAATAGTATTATAAATGTGCCACATTAACTTAGTATGAATTTCAGAACATGTAAGTATGAAAGAATTTGAATTATGAATGGTAAAAAAGGAGATGAAACAGAAAACAATGAAACATAGCTTATTCTAGGATTTCATAAATGGTTTCTCTGTAACCTATACATGAAAACTGAATTATTACAAAATCATTCGAATGTAAAATTTAATAAGAAACCTAAGTATATTTAACATAGAATACGGGATATAAAAGTGTGTAAAAAATTTAAGACAAAAAAATTATGGTGCAACTGCAGAATCCACTGCATTTCCTTTTTTTCCTTCATGAAACTTTTTTTTAATTTTTGGCAGATTAACTTTGAATCAAGAGATTATTTTGTGGCTTTTCGTGCATACAAAGTTACATATTGATGATATTATATGCAATTGACTTTTATAGACTTTTGTTCAAAATATAGGAATGATTATATATTTAAAAATTAACAATTGTCTAGCTTTATTTAAAAAAAAAAAAAAAACTTTTAAATTTAATGTTTGAATTTGTTTTTAATAAAGTTCATAATTATTAGGGATTCTAGAACAAAATATATTAATTATTTTTAAAATTCATTAAGCTAAGATTATTAAAAAAATATTCAATTATATGAATTTTTGAGAATATATACAGATTAATTTAATCAAGATTATGAAAAATTATAGACAGGAATTTTAAAAATTATAGATAGGATTGATTTGTTCGTACATACACAAACCAAAAACATATTTTTTGTTGCATGAATTTGTTATAGTAAATTAATTATTCTATATTATTTATTTCAGAATAGATATCCCAATTTTAATTAATATAGCTACAATTATTTATGAAAGAAAAATGTTGTAATCATGAGATATTTTGAGACTTCTTCAAATCCAAGATTTTCTTACAATAGAGAGAATTTTTCTTTAAATATTATTGAAAATTAGGATTTAAAATCGTATATAATCACTGGAAAAGATATAAACAGTTTTTTAGATTTTTGTGTTAAAAAATATATCAGAAAACAATGAACTAATTTAATTGTTATTAAATAAATTCCCATTTTTCTGCAGTATTTTAGAGCCCCATGGAAATTAATTGAAAAATATATTAATTTAGTAAATAAAGCAGTTTATTTATAATAATTAATTGAAAAGTTTGTTTAAAATTGAAAAAGTATTAAACAATTGAGAACATTTAATTTTGTATTTGAAGTTCATGTGGTGTTATTTCATGTATTTTACCAGAATGGATATTAATTTAATTTAAATATTTTTAGTGCTATTCACAAAATCGTAACATCTCTATACACGAAACCATTTTATCACTTTCCTGCTTTTGTTGTTGGAATGGTCACTGGGTATTTTGCCAAGAAACACCCGGTACCTCTTCCAAAGGTATGTTCAATTACATTTCTTAAAATGTGATATGTGGAAAATATACAAAAAATATCTAAAAAATGTTTTAACTTTCTATTCATTCTGAAAGGAATTTTGCAATGATTTTCCCTTCTTCAACACATATTTTTTTATCTATATCTATAAAACAAGTTTAATAATTTACTTATTAACCAATAATTTTGATTAAGCATCACAGTTAATACAGAGAAGTTAAAGAGTAACATTTAGTATTAAAGAAGTTAATTAGTTGGTTTTCTTTGAAAATGAGAGAAATAAAGATTTCTTTTTATTTTTGCCTTTATCTGTTTTCAGTCTGCACAGATAGTGCCAAGATTCCAGGAAACTTAGAAGAAATTGATAAAATAGACTATGTTAAAAAATATTGCAATTTTTGTAAATGTTATAAGCAAGGCATTGGATTTACTGCATTTTGAGAATGTTAAGTAACTTCTTTTCATATAAAATTCCTTTTTGATAAAATTAAATTTAAATATTCATTTTTAGGTATTCCAAATATTTGGATGGATTTCATTCATGGTTGTATTGTTCTATACTATTTTTTCTCTGTGGTTTAAATTGCCATTTGGTTATTTAGCAATATTCGTTTTAGTGACAAGGATTACTTTGTGGTCAATGTGCTGGGGATGGTTTATATTTTCCTGTGTAACTTCTAAGGGTAAGCACTTTGTAACATGTTGTTTTATTTACCTTTATTTTAGTTATACATGTTGTTTTACTTACCTTTATTTTAGGGACCTTGCTTTCTGTCGTAGCAATAATTGTCAATTTATAATACAATTTCCTTTTTGCATTCTGAGCTTTAAGCTCAAACTGGCATTTATATTCAATTTTCTTTAATTTCGTTATATTCCTTACTAAAAGAAAGAAAGATGTGTACTCCTCCATCTTTCTTTCTTTTAGAAGTATTTGTGGTTTAGTGGAGTTTAACAATTCTTTCACGAATTCGGTGTGGAAATTCTTACATATCATAATCACATTTTTTAACATTACAATTTTTATGTTTTCACCAAAACAAAGTTCTTGTGCTTGAATTCAAAGATCTTTTTTCTTCCCTTCTACAATGAAAGCCAGCTTCGCTTTATTAGTTCATATATTTTAAATTTCACTTTAAAATGAGCCTACAATATGTTTTGTATAATTCTGTTTCTTAATTAATTCAATTCAAAATTATTACACTTGACCTAGTGTAATTTTAATTTAAAATTAGAAACTAAAGCTACCTCTTAAACTAAATTAACGATGCAAACATTAATCTTTAAAAAAAGTTTTTTAAAAACCAAATTCAAAATTTAATTTATCTTGTTTTTAAGATAATCATTATGGTCCAAAGATATTAAATCAGCTAAATTAATTCAATATACAAGATCATTATATAATTTTCTGCAATTGCACCAATATCCATTTAGACTAATTTTTTTAAAATTGTATCTAAGTACCTTACATTTAAATTCAAAATAAGAAATGTATTTAATTTTCATGGCTGTATCCCAGTTTACGGTAATCTATTTTTATACAATTAATATAATTATATAATATAAAATTATATTATTTTATAGAAATAATATAATTTTATACAATATTATATACAATTAATTATAATTGTATATATGCTTACCATACAAGGAGCGTACCGTTCACTGGGAATTAACCAATTTTCATAAACATTAGATAATATGTTGCTATCATTCATTAAAATAATAGCAAAATCAAATATTTCCTATAAAAAAATATTTTAACATTGGAATGACATGCAATGATAAAATAACTAATTATTCGAAATGCAATATTGAAAATAAATAGGTGTTACATTTTCAATATAATTTGCATTTTACTCAACAATTTTCTCTCAAATTATCATAATTAATAACAATATATTTCAAGGATAAAATAATGTTTCGTTTTATATACACACACACACACACACACACACACACACACACATATATATATATATATATTTCAAATTAATATAGTTTTTAATGCTAGGTATGAAAGAAAATCTAAAGCATTTTTCTAAACTGTTATAAAATAATATAATCCTTATGTAAATTAATCTCCTAGTAATCGATATAAATAATCATCTAAAATAATAAATTTATTTAAAATCAAAACATTTTCTATATCAAAATGCTTGTTCTCTTATATAAAAATAATAAAAATTGTGTGTATTCTTAATAAGAAAACAAAATGTAAAACAAAATAAAAAAAAATCAAAGCTTCATGCTAAACTCCATTCCATTTATTATTTTAATTATGAGCATGTTAATAATAGCA
>JAPDSC010104709.1:0-11697 GCA_026290005.1 Latrodectus geometricus | reverse complement strand
AGAAAAATCAGAATATAATTCAAATAAAATCAAATGAACGTGAATTTTTAAAAGAAAATACCGCCAGATTTACGAATAATGTATCATAAATTTAATAATTTTTCTTATTCTCTAACCAGAATATTTTTTATATCTAACTACTTGTGATTGTGTTCACTACTTAATGTAATAAAAAATTGTACTAGTATTTTGAGTGAATTATGATATTTATTAATATTTTTTGCTAAATTTTTCATTTAAATCAGTAATCAGAAATGACATAACAAAGATTGCTACCAAGGTAAAGAATAACAATCGAGGATTGTAGTATGCCCTTCAAACACATCCTCCCCTCATATTAATGATTTCCAGAAAATTTCCATTAAAATTGAGCTATATACCCACGTTGCAAAAAAGAAAATGTAAAAAATACTCGAACACCCAACCTGACAAATGTATATGGAGAAAGCAGAAACACAAAGCCAATAATGAGTTATTCAATGAAAACCTATATGAACTTCCTTTCCGAATTACTTTTATAATAAATAATTCCATTTTTATGTTTATATTTGTGAAAGTACTCGTATATTGTTCTATAAATAATTTTCAAGTAGTGCATTAACATTATCTTCCTTTATATAGCCTAACACACGTTTAAACATACATGCATCATCAGTCATTGACTAGTTCAACAAGTAATACAAAATAAGATTTTCATTATAAATATATATATATATATATATATATATATATATTCATTCATATAAGATTCATAATATATATATATATATATATATATATATATATATATTATGAATCTACTTTTATTACAATGATGGCGAATTTTCAATTTTAGTTATAAAGCTACATTTGTGGGAAATTTAAACGTTTTGACTAGTCACTCTCTTCGACAATTTTTTCTTTCATTAAGAAACTGTCACGTTGAATGTTTATAAAATTGCGACAAAGAGCTCTTTTCAATGATAGCGGGATTGCATACAAAAAGAAAGAAAAGCCATGATGACTGTAAAAAAAGTAGAACGTCATGCGTTCAATCCCAACGACTCTTGAAAAATAGAGATGGATATTATATTTCGTCATTCATGATGCATGTTGTGAAAAAAAAATTTAATCATTTATGAAAACGTCTCATATTTCCAGATTTTAATTTGACTGTTTATTTTGTTGCATTCTTATCGTTTAATTTTTGAAATTATATCATCTGAATATCGATTATTCTGTGAATAGTGGTTTCCAGAATAAAGAAATAAGTCTGCAAGAATTGATTTAACTTGATGTCATATGGACATTCTTAGCTACTTTAAAACATTTGGCGACGTTTTGGGGGATTAAAAAATTAATACTTTTGAAGTTTGGAATCGATTGGACTAATAGGAACCGAATTACCACAGGGTTAATGTACAATTATTCTTGAAATTATCAGGCTTGATCATCAATGACAATAAATTACAGACTTAGCCTAGAACACATACGTATATATCTATATGTGCCCCGGACTGTACCTTAAGATTAACGGTTTTACAATACTCCCCTTTCACCAAGAGCCTATGAACCACTGTATTTTTGAACCATAGTCAGCTGACGATATTACTCCTGAGCTGTCACTATCCTTTCCACACCATACCAAGACTCCCTCAAGTAGTAAGTTAATTGCTCAGAGTGACGTAAGGTATCAGCCAGGCTCTCAGGGCTTGAAAATTTCTTTGTTTATAAGCCTGAAATAGCACGTAATAAGGCTAGTGTCAGTCATGTCAATGTCCACCGTATAAATTGTCTTCCACAAGGATTTTTCGTGGATAATGAGCCGTATTCACTTGTTGCAAGGTTGTAAAGTGAAAAACTTCTAAGCCCACACCCCTACAAATATGTATGCCGAAGGCAGAAATACAACATCTATCTTCCACTGTTAAACGGTGGCAAAAAACGAAAACAAGACCTTTCGCTCTAAGACCTCTAAGGAAAGCTCTAGCCATTACAAGATTTTAAATAGTTAAAAGGTAAATCTCAATAGAAGATAGTAATCAATTGGTTAGATAAGATACAATATTGGACATCATACACTAGTATTCATTTTGTATTGGCAAAATGCATAAATTAAACGATTTAGAAATATGGAGTTAAAATGAAATTTTACATTCTGATAAACTTTGCAACTTTAAAGGGCAATTTTTATGTTATTTCATTGTAAAGACGTGGGAACGATAATTGTGCTCCTATAATTTACTTTTCTTAAAACAAAAATAATTACTAAAATCACAAAAATTTTGCAAATCGAAAATGTTAACTTGAAAATATTTAAGCATAATTCTTAACCAATTTTTATATATAGTATTTATTATGCATACTTTAATTCAACTATTTCCTTATTTTCTTAAAACACATTTGAGCTTAAATTTTATTCGATTTACTTTTTAACTTACAAACATAATATGAAAATAAAGAAAATGTATTCAAAACAAAGGTTGTTTTCAACAATTGATTTCCTATTATATTTTTAACGTAATTCCTTTTAATAAGCAGGATAATCCTGATACTCATTAATTTCTAATTTAAATTACTTTTATCAATATCCAAGCATTTATGGAATAAACTAAACATTATTCTTGGCAATTAAGATTTATAAATTAACAAGATTGAACAATTGACTTTCAAAACGTTTGAAGTTTAAATAAAATCTTTCTTTTAATTGAGTTGTCGAACTTTTATATTTAAACATAAACTTATTAAAAACAGGAATATACACTACTGGCCATTAAAATTGCTACACCAGGAAGAAATGCAGATAACAAAATGATATTTATTGGACAAATATATTATACTAGAAATAACAAGTGATTAAATTTTCAAAAAATTTGGCTGGATAGATCCTGAGAAATCAGTACCCAGAACAACCACCTCTGGCAGTAATAACAGCAGTTATACGCCTGGGCGTTGAGTCAAACATAGATTGGATTGCATGTACAGGTACAGATGCCCATGCAGCTTCAACACGATGCCACAGTTCATCAACCGTAGTGACTGGCGTTTGGTGAAGAGCCAGTCGCTCGGCAACCATTGCTCAGACGTTTTCTATTGGTGAAAGATCTGGAGAAAGTGCTGGCCAGGGCAACAGCCGAACATGTTCCGTATCAAGGAAGGTCCGTACAATACCAGCAACATACGGTCGGGTATTATCCTGCTGAAACGTAGGGTTTCGCAGGGCTCGAATAAAGGGTAGAGCCATGGGTCGTAACACACCAGAAATGTAACGTGCACTGTTCAAAGCACCGTCAATGTGAACAAGAGGTGACCGAGACATGTATCCAATGGCACCCCATACCATCACGCCAGGTGATGGGCCAGTATGACGATGACGAATGCATGCTGCCAGTGTGCGTTCACCACGATGCCGCCAAACACGGATGCGACCATCATGATGTTGTACACAGAACCTGGATTCATCTGAAAAGATGACGTCTCGCCATTCCTGCGCCCAGGTTCGTCGTTGATCACACCATTGAAGGCGCTCTTGTCTATGACGCAGCGTCAAGGGAAGCCGCAGCCATGGTCTCCGAGCTGAGAGTCCATGCTGCTGCAAACGTCGTCGAACTGTTCGTGCAGACACTTTATGTTTTCCAAACGACCCCGTTTCTTGACTCGCGGCTCGTGACGTGGTTGCACTATCCATTACGGCCATGCGGATAATATGCCTGTCTTCTCGGCTGCTAGTGATAGGTGGCCGTTGAGATCCCGCATTGGCGTTCCGTAATACCGTCCTGAACCCATCGATTAGTTATTCTGCTAACACTCATTGGATCTCGACCGACGCGAGCAGCAATACTGCGATAAGATAAACTGCAATCCTGGTACGCTACAATTCGACCTTTATCAAAGTCAGAAACGTGCTGGTAAGCATTTCTCCTTCTTACAAATGGTATCACAACAATTTTTCACCAGGCAACAACGTTCAAATGCAATTTTTGTATGAGGAACCGGCTGAAAAATTTCCTCATTTAAACACAATGTAGGTGTCGCTACTGGCGCCTGCTTTGTCTGAATGCGCTGAAAAGCTAATCATTTGCATATGACAGCACCTTCTTCCTTTCGTATAAATTTCACGTCTGTAGCATGTCGCCTTCTTGGTGTAGCAATTTTAATGGCCAGTTGTGTATATTTCATTAATTGTTATACATAAAATTAGTCTACCTTCTAGAGGCACGGTGAAATATCGATTTCTTTTTCTCATTAACGTATAACATATATCTTTTGTAGATCTGCTTTTATATCTTTGAGTGCCTGCTTATCAAACAAATGAACAGCTATTAATGTAATATTGTCTTCAATAAAAGAAAAATTATCTAGATAATATTTTAATAAAATATTTATAATTGCTATGATGATAATAAAATTTAAAATATTAAATTATAATAATTTTTAAGATTTTTATAAAAATAAACGTTACCGTGTTACACTACCGGAAATATCTTAAAAAGGGATTGGTAAAATCACACCGTTTTAGGGATTAAAAGCGTCGTATAAACCAAGAATACAGAGTTAGATACTTGTTGCCACAATGAAGAAAGATCATTGTGCCGAGGAAGACTGTCCATGTATATTTAAAGGTTTGAGAGGAAAACAATTCAGATTATGTAATGTTTCCCAGGTAAATATTCTTAGCAGTTTTTGTCGACGGAAACACGAAGCCGAAAAAAAAATGTAATGGGATAACCATAACCTAGAAAGTGAAAACATTGTTTACGTATTTGAAAGTCATCACGTACTTGTTTACTATTCGAAAATCAGCGGGTTCGATATGTCATCATTATGGAATCCGTCGTATTGAGACAATTTTTACTGTTTAAAATTTAAGTTGTCCAATAATGTTTCCCACTGGTGTTGTAAGGTGGATATAGATCCCATCAGTTGACTGTTATTCAAATTAGCGTGTCAGTTGACTAAGTCTGCACAATAATTCGGAAACAAATCACAATAGCCAATAACGATTTAAAGGAAAGTTTTTTGGTAAAAAAGTGATGTGATGTAAAAAAGGATAATATGAAATTAAGCAAGAAAAGTCATGCTTAGGGCGAGTTTCTAGATTTGACAGTGTGCCAGGATAATAAATTTAAAAAAATGTGTTTAAAAATAAAAATTTTGGGTGTAAAACTGATTCACATATTATTCAACCACGCGTAGAGAAATAAAAATTTAATACCATCTATTTTTATGGTATGTTAAAATAAATTGTTTGCCGTGTACCGCTGGGCTCTTACAGCTTAACAATTTACAAGAAAATTAAAAAATGATCAGCCGAATATTACTAAGAATGAAATTTGTTCTCGGAGTATTGCCTAGATTATTTTACTTTTGTTTTAGTACGAAACTATTTTTAATGCTTTAATTCATAAAATATTATCTATTAATCAAGTTTAACGCATAATATTATATTCCCATATTTAAACTGATTATTTTCTAGGTTATTTTAGTTTTTAGCGCTGGTAAAAATAGAAATTAAGATGGAATTATTGCTATTTTTCTTGTATTCAATACCAATAAATTAGAAATAGAGTGCCCTTGAAAGGCTTACGCAATGTAATAAAACAGAAAGCAAAAGTAATAAAACGTGATATGTATAGAAGAAAACAGTTATGAAAAATTCTTATTATTTGTTTAAGTAAAAATATATCTACACATGGACATAAAAATCTTCTATGCATAAAAATATTATGAGGTTATACACATATATATGATATATTTTTAACTCCCATTTATGAACTAAAATTTCGAAAAATCAATTTTCCATTAACTGATTTTCATGCATCTTCCATTTGCGATTAATTTTTTATGATATTTTTTTTTTTTTCATTTTTTAGATTTTGTGGTTTCGAAACTTGGATCGGGGCTTTTATTGAAGAATCGAAATCCTTCGAATGTTGGATTGCTAACTGTGCGGCTGAAGTTGCAATCCTGGATATTTTGAAAGCAATTCGAGTAGAATTTCTCCAACACGATCTAACTTTCGTTTTACTGGCTCATGCATCGCTTGGAGTTGCCTTATGAAATAGAACTGTTAGCACTAGTGAATCATTATTTTGACATGCAAGCCTTATTAAAGAAACCGCAGTAACTGGAGACAGACGAGAACGCATCAACCTGATGACTGGAACTAAGATGACTGGACAAAGAAATCCACAACAATCCAAAATTTCATTTCACATATGAATTTTTATACATGAACTTTATGTAAGAAGAACGGCTGATTAAATGGCTGAGAACGTTATGAATGAAAAAATAGACTTCTGAAAATGTAGCTTTGAAACAGAAAAAGTGATTGCACTTTACAATAAAATGAAAGTAAGAATTGTTTTTAAGTAGTTTTATTTAGCACGTGCATGTAGTGATCCTGGAGAGGGGCTCTTGTCTCCGGCGCCGATTGATGGACCCGCTAAAAAGTTTCCTAAACTGCAACGGGCTTTTTGCCCAATCATTTAGGTCAATTACTTTATTTGCAATAAATTTTGGACTGCTCTTCCATTTCCTTTGATTTCGTATATATTTTATCATTTATTTTGTATATATCTCAGTGTCTTAATTTTTGGTAACTATACTTCCTGTAACTACTTATGAGTCACCATGCAAGCACTCGATCTGTGGGAGTACTTATTATTTTATTCATCGCGCGCGTTGTAACTATGCATAGATCTTTAAGTGTAATTTTAGGTTATAACCTTATTATTATTAAAAGAGGTCAACGGCTCCCGCTGGACAGCTCGTTACCACATCTTCCACCAACGTGTGAAGAGAGAGAGGCTATCATGCTGCGGGGGCAGGTGGCTAAGGGGTGCCAAATCATTGCAAATGTAATTAAAATTTTCCAGAAATTTTCAATCTTAGTTTGATTATAATGTCAATTTTATTCGAGGAAATAATTTTGCATTTTATAATTATTGTGTCATGTCCCAAAAAAGGAAAAAGCATGCCAAGGAAGAATTAGAAAAGAGAGAAGATTGTTGATGAAAAAATGATGAGGAAAGAGCTGCTGGAGCTTGCCATAAACGAAACTCTTACTCTTATATTTACTTTTTAATAATAATTTTACTTAGTTCCTTTTAAAAATATCGTTATTTTAGCCATTCTTTCGATTTTCATTTCTTAATCAGTTCCACTATCATTTTTCAATCCTATTCTTTTCAAATTTCTTACTTTGCTCAAGATTTATGGTACCAATGTTTTTATTTTATTTATTTTTTTTTTTGTACTACAAATCTTTTAAATGTGTTAATAACGAAAATGTCTTAATTTTTTCATGTAAAATTTATTAAAAATTAAATCAGCAAGTTTCATTTTTATGCACATGAAAGCTTTTTATTTTAGTCAAGGTTATTTACTAAATTACTTGTGTTGATCTTATATGGTAATTTTTGGATCTATTCACTGAGGGATATCACAGAAGAGTAAGTTCTTGAAATATACCTTATTTAATTTTGTGAATACACCAAGATTAACAGCACACTTTATGAGTCCTAATTGTTATTTAGATTGTCTAAGTCAAGTTATATGTTAATAAAAGTGGTAACAATATATTAACATGCAAATAAGTTTGTTTTACTCAAAATAAAAAAAACATATAATGAATTTAAAATTTAAATGTGCTAGTTTCTGCTGTGGATCCCTCTGGATTTGATAACTATTCAAAAATTCAAAACGTGTAAAACTTTTGTCGAAATTTTAGTGTTATGAAATATTATTTGACGTGCTATTTAATTTCTTATAAGAGATTAAATCATTTTATTTAAAAATCAATATTTCGATAATATTTTTAATTTCCTTTTATAATGAAATATGTGAAAAAATTGATCTTATTTTGACTACAATATCATCAGAAAAAAATTATTCCTAAAAAAAAGAAAATTCCATAAAACTGAAATATCATTAATGAAAACCTGTTAAAATTTAAATGTGCTAGTAGCATCAGAAAAATCATATTTTAATTCAGTTAACAAAGATTGGGATATAGAAAGATAAATTTCAGTTGTTATTGAGACATTGTGAAATTATTATCCACATTCACCCAAAATAAAAATTAAAAAACCCCTTGTATTTTTTTTTATCTTAGGCATTATTGTACCATTTTAGTCTAGTAGTTATGAGAAAATTCCTGCTGAAACATGTTTCTTGATAGCGGTCCTCTTTGTTTAAAATATGATGTCCGGTACCAGGCTGACCTTCAAAGAAGTTCACTCTCATTATTTTAAAATGATGATAAACAATATTTTATTTTGTTATATTATAAGCTCTTGGACCTATTCAACTATTATTAATACAACGGCTCAACACTATAACTATGGATACTTACTTTCGTTATGTATTTTACTTTTTAACGTCTTGACGATTTTAATTGACGACTTACTCGATGATTCTATTATTCAGTAAATAACGTACTCGCGAAATTGTTGAAATGATTGAAGCAATGGATAATATTAGAATTTTATTACTATATTACTTGCTATTTATAATAAATCTTTTTTACATTTTATTTGCTGTTATCGTATTGTTCAAATGTGATATCTTATATAATATAATTTTTATTCAGATGATGCCAGGAAAACAACTTTTCGGTTTTCAATATCGGAAAGAAAGCTAGAGCAAGAAAAAGAAGCTCAGAAATGTGGAATGATAATGAAATCATATTGAGTGAAAAAATCACAAAAGGATAAAATGGAAAATAATGATGAAGAAGCAAAATTTGATTCGGATTGTACCATTTCTGCAGCTAAATTTTTTATCTGATAGTATATCACAACAAATAAAAGACTCTGAATGTCATGAGGATAGGCATCCAAGTTCATTAGAAGTTTCAAATACATGTCCACATTTACAATAAAAGGTACTCAAAGTTCAACAGAAAGTTGCTTTGTAACTTTCTGCAAGTTGTTTACAGAAGTTCTGAATAAAAGATTTTTGCTTATTTAAAATACAATAATATGGAATCAACTTCGCACAGAAATGATTATTCGTGATCTCGATTATTTCAGAACGAATTCCGTTTATATGCAGCTGCAACGTCAGCTAATGGTCTAATGCCAAAATTTATTTCGACGAGTCAATAATGAAGAAGGAATTGAAATTAACTGATCTTGGCTATTATATTCACCTGAAAACAATGCAGCATATTGCTTTTGTTGCTCTTATTGTTTTACTTCATCAAATTTTGCTACACAATCATATTTCGTAACAGCAACTGGTTTTAAAAATGGAGGGAAAAAGATAAATTGATTAGTCATGAAAAGAAGTCTATATCATCGAATATTATTTACAATTTGGAAAGAAACAGAATATTAGAGCATCGAATATTAGCGGGCATAAAATATTTTATTGTACAAAATCTTCCTCTACGAGTTCATGTTGAAAATGTAACCCTTGAAACTCTGATACAAATATTGGAAATCTGTTATCTTTATTTAAATTTGTAGCGCGGTTTGATCCACTGCTCGCAACTCATCTTAAAAATACCCAAGAAACGTCAAAAATTATACCTATCACGATAAATTCAAAACGATTTTATTCATCTTGTGACATTCACAGTTTCAAATAAACTAATAAGTAATATCAAACGAAATAAATAGTATGAGGGGGATTTTATTTGATTCGACTCCTGGTCTCTCATTGGGAACAAATGTCTCACGTTTTCAGGTAAGTACCATATTGATTTTACCAATAGAAGAGTTTCTATCAAAGAATCTTGCGATTTATTCAAATTTGTTCTGAAATTGCAGCAATTTAAAATACAATATTAGAAAAATTAAATTCTGACCAGATTTCCTTAATAAACTGTGGATGTCAATGATATGGCCACAGTGATATAAAGTCACATATCTGGAGTTCAACAGAGAATAATAGAAAAAAATAATAAAGCATTATTTTTGTAAATCGCGATAACCATTCATTAAATATTGTAAGAATTAGTGCAGATAAACAAGATCCAGTCAAAGTAAAATGTTTTGGAATAATTAAAATATATATCTGTATTTTTCTCACGTTCAACATAATGCTGGGAATCATTAAAAAGCGCTTTGAATAAAGCAAGAATCGGCGACACGATGGAGTGCTGAAGCACAAGCAGTTATATTGTTAATGGGCAGAAGGACTATATCATAGAAACTAGCAGAGTATTTTTAACACAAATGATACCAGAAGTGAAGCTACAATTTTCTTGCATAATATAATTAATTCATTTCTGGCATGAAATTTAGAGGAGAATCGGGTTACAAGATCCTAAAATGAATTTTAGAGAAGCCTTCCATGATTTTGAATCATTAGAGACAGAACTTGTAGATATCCAGGATAAACTTGCATGATATATAAGGCAGTCAATAAAAAATGCTAAGCTCCTTTATGAAAAATGGAGTACTGATGCAAATGTCCGAGTACGAAGACGCTGAAAAATTTCTGGAGAATCAGTTATAGCCTCTCAGTGGAAAAGGAAATTTCTCGAGTTATGAAAGCGTTGTCGATCTTCTACAGCGAGAAATACCTACGCAATTCATATGATTAAAAGATCTTAATTTCAAACTTGTATTTTTACTTGATGTTGGAAATTTATTTAATAATAGTAATTTTGATTATGAACTTGAAATTAATTTTGAGGGAATTTTATATCACAGATTTCAATGGAATAAAACTCTACAGAGAAATTTGTGACTGCAAAAGATGTTACTTTGCAGTCGAAAACCAATAATACCTAAAACTCTATTAGAACTTCAAACCTTCTTAATCTCATACGGTGAAGCTATTTTCTCAAATATGAAAATCGCCAGTCAAATATTCTGAGCTATTTCTACAACAATTGCTGGCTGTGAACGTTTGTTCAGGAAATTAAAATTAAAATTGACGTATTTATACGATCAACAATGAGTCAAAACCGTCTAAATGATTTAACATTTTTAAGTATAGAAAAAAAAATTTTAAAATGATCTCCACTTTGATGAAGTAACTGATCAATTCGCTTCAGCAAAGATAAGAAAAATTTGTACATTGTAATTAATGTATTATATTATGATTGCAAATAATTATATCTACTTATACCTATTATATTGAATTATTTCACATTTAAAGTGTTTAAACGTTTTTTTTTTTTTTTTATTTTTATTTTTTTAAATAATTGTATTATATAAATAATATCATTTTAATTCATTCTAAATCACGTAAGTCCAATTATTCCTTTGACACTTTTCCAAACCCCCCAATACATTTTTTTTTCCAAATTTACAAACTTTCGATTTAACTAATAGTTTTGCAGGTCCCTACAAGTTCGTAAAAATGAATGTCTGTATATCGATCATTATAAGTATTGCGCATATATATTTACGTTTGCTTATAAAAAATAGGTTTACACATACTGTGCATAATTATCGTTCTCTAAACAGAAACAAATCTAATTAAATTAGTCAAAAACCAATATCCTGATGTAAACTTTATTCTATTCCATGCATTCGTACACAAAAATTCTGCGAACCAACAGAATAAGCATACTATTGATAGAGATTATTTGTAGCAACTTTAAATGTTGAAATGTTTGTTCATTTTGAATGGAGTTGTTTACAAGTTTAAAACTTCAACTTAAACCAAAAAGTATGCAAGGAAAGGACACTCAAAAAAGAACTCAGCCTTTCAAGCCAATGTACTGTTAATGATTCATTGTTCCTTCCTTTTATGGCA